>VXBQ01016394.1:66185-208147 GCA_013400175.1 Phainopepla nitens
TCCCCCGCGCCGGGGCGGGCCGGTCCCCGTCCCCACGGAGGGGCTGTGCTCCGCCCGCTCGGTGCCCCCGGCGGGTCGCGCGTGTGCGGGCGGGGACCCCGGGCAGCCCCTCGCCTCCCACGCGTGCCCGTGTGCGCGCAGGGCAGCGCGCCGCGGTGCGACGCTCCCCCGCCTCGTGCGAGGACCGGTTGTCACGTTTCGTCTCCTTTTCCCTCCCCAGGTGCTGCGGGACTGGTGCTCGCCGAGCCGCCAGCGACACGTTCCGTCCGTCCCCCCTCCCCTCTTGGAGCTACGCGGCCTCGGCTGCCAGATGCGCGGGGGGGAGAGACTTTGGCTCAAAATCCCCCGATCGTAAATAGAGAGAAAGCGGAAGGAGAGGCACCGCCGAGCGGCCGCGGGAGGAGGGGAGGGGGGCAGCGGCGGTGCTTCTGCCGTAGCCAGGGAGGCTGATGGCGGAGTTTGGCAGCGGTGGCGGCACCGGCGGCGGGGGGCTGCCCTCCTCTCCGGGGCCGGTCCAAGGCAAGGTGGCGTTCAAGGCAGGAGATGGGGAAGGAGGAGGCGGCGGCGGCGGGAGATCCCGCTTTGACAGTGCGGGCAGCCGGGTCTCCAACGGGGACTGTGCCCAGCCGGGAGCCGGTGAGGAGCCGGGATCAGCTCCTCCTGCAAGCCCGGAGAGCAGCAGCAAAGAGAAAGGATTTTCCACCAGCCAACAGCGAGAAGGCAAACCCGGCATCCCCCGGAGGAGCAGCATAATTAAGGTAAGAGCTCTTGCTCCTCCCCATCGGGGTCTTTTTCTCTGTGACAGAGGCAGGAAGATGCGGGCGATACATTGGGTTCACAGAGCCTTGGCTCTAGATGAAAGGACAGGCAGCTTTTTTCTTTCTCTTTTTTTTCCTCCCCCCTGTGGCGAGGGGACTTGATTTTTCCTTTGTCAGAAGTGGACAACAGTGAGAGGACGGCTTTGTATACATCCACGCTTGGGGGTAGCAGGGCGTCGTGTTTTGAGGTTTGTTAAAGTAGAAGGCTCTAACTCTTGTTAGGGAAGGCGAGAGAAACTAGCTGGCTTGTGACAAGACAACATGGGCACCAGCCTGGCAGGGAAAGACGTGAATTGCACAGTATGCTTGTTATTTGGGATGCACCTGTGCAGAGCAATTTTATGGCTCCATTGGCTTGTGTGTGTGACAGGCACACAGCAGGTGATGAGAGATTCAGGATCTCATTGGGCTGGGGGTGGGAGAAGGTATAATAGGGAACATTCTTCTTGTTAAAAATGACAGCTCGTTTAACAGTAGGCTGAGTTGTACTTCACCTATAGAAACATCTTTATACTTAGCTCTGCACATTTTGAACGCTTAGGTTTCGGCTTGAAAAGTAGGGAGAGCATCAGTGGTAGAATGTAGCTTGGGCAAAAAGGAATGGGATTTTTTTTTTTACATATATATACAAAAATTATTTCTACAAATACACTTGCTTTGGTTTCTTAAATCTGTGGTACCTGAAATATGTCTGGGGTTAGCTTTCCCAACTCCAACAGTGAAAAGGTTGAGAGAATGTAGAGAAATTGCTCCAATGGTATAACAGCTGTGAAATGAGGCACAACTTCAAGTACTTAAGATCTGAGTTTAATCAAGATCAGCTAGATCTAAATTAAGCTAGATGTGTTGTGTTCTTAGATATTTATATGCTTCCAAAATCAGCTGTGGTGGGCTGACCTTGTCTGGATTCCAGGCACACAGCAAAGCTATTCTATCACTCCCCTCCTCAGCTGGACTGGGAAGAGAAGATGGAATGAAAGGCTGAAAGGCTCTTGGGTCATGATAAGGACAGGGAGAGATCTCTCAGAAATTATTGTCATGGACAAAACATGAGGATAATTTGTTAATTACAGCCAGTTTGGGGAAATTAATTTATTACTAATCAAATCAGTATAGGATAATAAGAAATAAAACCAAATCTTAAAAACACCTTCCCTCCATTCTACCCCTCTCCTGTGGTGCAGGAGGATGTGGACTGGGGGGTTGTGGTCAGTTCATCACATGTTTCTGCTGTTCCTTCCTCCTCAGGGGGAGGACTCCACATTTTTACCCTGCTCCAGCATTGGCCCCAGTTCATGGTTTATGGGAGGGACCATGAACTTCTCCAGCCCGAGTCTTACCCCCAGGGTACAGTTCTTCACGAACTGCTCCAGTGTGGTTCCCACACGGGGTCCCAAATCTTCCAGTAGCCCTCTCCAGCGTGGGTTTCCCACAGGGTTGCAACCTTCTTCAGGCATCCACCCCTCTGCCCTGGAGTCCTCCACGGGCTGCCAGGGATCAGCCTGTCTCACCATGGTCTTCACCGTGGGCTGCAGGGAAATCTCAGCTCCAGCACCTGGAGTGCCTGCTCCCACTCCTTCACTGACCTTGGTGCCTGCAGTGTTGTTTCTCTCATCTATTGTCCCCCCTTTCTCTGGCTGCAGTTGCTCCCAATCAGTTTTTTCCCTCCCCTGTGAAGTCTGTTATCCCAGGGGCACTACCACCGTCACTGCTTGGCCATCTTGGAGCCGGCTGGCGTTGGCTGTGTCGGTCATAGGTGAAGCTACTGGCAGCTGCTCACTGCAGCCGCCCTTGTAGCCCCCCTGCTACCAAAATCTTGTCATGTGAACCCAAGAGACGTTCCACCCACTCCTTATCATTAAAATCCACATCCATCCTACAGTCTTCACAAATTTCAGTCACATCTACAAAAAAGAATTTCCCACGCCAAAATCAAAACCAGCACCGTCACAGCACCAAACAAAACACACACAGTTCACCATAGTTAGAACATAAATTTCACACAATCAGTTGGTGTTTTGCCCATTATCTCCGTTGTTCTGTTGATTGGATGATAGAGAAATGTGTAGAACAGCAAGACTAGTGGTGTATTGAAAGTTGTGTTGCCATCTCCTGGGCCTGTAAAAACCAAGGGGAGAGCAAGGGCAGTGAGCAGTGGAGCACATTTGACAGGCTGGACCCACCCTTCCTGTTTGAGCACTGATGCTGGGCGTGTATGTGTGCGTTTGTGTGCACGCGCTAAAGAAATCATAACAGCGGACCGGGGGCAGCTGCACTTGGTACTGGAATAACTTCAGATTTGCTGGATTTGCCAGTGATTTTATTTTTTTTTTTTTACAGGTCTGGTACTTCTTAACAGTTTCTTGCTTTTTCTGTGGTAGCCCAGGAAAGACAGTAGTGTTGTTTGCAGTGTGTACCATGCTGTTGTACTACTTTGTAGTGTATGATTTAATTATACAGCAACCTTCTCCCTCTCTGGGGACCAAGCAAGGTCACAGTACCTAGGGATTTGAGATATATTAGGATCAAGAAGCATGAGATAAGGAAATAGGTTTTGAATTACATTTCATGGATACCTGAGTCAAGGTTCTTAGTTTCTACAGCAATGATAGCACTTTGGAATACAAAATTATTCAACATTCTGCTGTTATTGCTGCTGAGTACTGTTTTGCAAATGTGAACAATAATCTGTGCAGCAGCCAAGAACTGATTACTAAAATTTTGTGTTATTATTTGAATAATTATTTTGAGTGGAAAAATGTGACAACACTGCATTTAAAGTTATCTGGTCCATATTTATTTTAGATATGACTGTTTTAATTCTTTTAGGAAAAATCACTTGCTTGAAGATATTCTGAATATGATTTTGCCTGCTTAGTTCAGCAGTTCAGGTGGTTTGAGCCCGGGTGTGTTGGTGCCTGGTTTTCACTATGAAACCTTCTGGAATATCTGGCATGGGTAGTAAAACTTAAGGTGCTTCTTGCCTGCTCTTGCAGAGCAAAAGTCTGTAAAGAGTGGAAAAAGTAAGATGTAATATGCTTTTGGAAAGTGTTCCTGGAGTTTTAATAGCTTATATCACTAAAACTGCTCTTAAAGAAGATACAAAGTAACATCAAGGAACAGGTCTGTTCCATGAAGATGTAGATTTCATACGTTCATGCAAAACAAGACTTGTAGATGATCTGTAAAATGCACCTTTATGGAATATCTAATACTTAAATGTTGTGTTGGCCAATTACTGTGTAGGTGTTTGGGTCACAAACGGAAAATTGGCATTTGAATAATAGTTCTAGTTCAGATTAAATTCTTTAGAACCACATGTTTGTGCATGAAAATCAGGAGCACAGATCCGTGTTTTATTTTGGTTTCAGTCTGTGCTTCCATTGGCTGTCTATTTTCATAACTCTGAGAAGAGCAGTTGCTGCCTTTTTCCCTTTCCTTTCTTACTTGCAGTCTCTGTTCCCTTTTTCCAGTAGCTCCATATTTTTTTCTGTCTTACTTATTTTGTGCACCTGCTTTTGGCTTTTTCTTTCTCGTTTGGTATAAGATGATGTACTCTTTGAGGCTGAGGTGTCACTGAGGAGGGTGACAGGTGGTAGAGCCGCTATTACTGGAAAAAGTAACACAGTCTTTATATATAGCAGTTTACTTGGCCTTTCACTCTCATGTATCAGCTGTGTTTAGGCTGAAAGGATTAAGGATTTTACTCTTCATTTGTAGCAATTTTTATGGAATAGCCTATTTTATTGCCTGCCTTTGTTGAATCAAATCTGAGGGCCTACAGACCACATACATGTGTTTATAGAGACTTTTTCACTTTCTATTTCTTATTCTCTGTATTTATGAGATTCTGATTTTTCAAGAGGCAGTAGTGATGATATATTGTGCATCCATGGGATTGAGGCTCTTGGATACCTGATGTGTGAATTAATTTATATGCCACTTGTTTGTATGTAGTGGGTTTGAGGATGACTGTTTTGTTTTTCCATAATATTTTCCTTGGTTCAGCTAGCTGTGGTTCCCTGTTATGTAATTTCCTACAACGTTTCCTATAATATTCTGTGAAACAAATTTACATCTTGCAGTTCAAAGTGGGTTTAAGCATCCTGTGAACTTTTCTTAGCCGCTCTGACAGCTGGCAGTGAGCTTGCTTTATTTTTGTGTGAGATTCCTCCGCGCCTTTCTTAAAGAGACGTGGAGGTGTTGGGTGTTTGAGAATCTTTAAGGCAGCAAGTGACTTGTGGTGTATGGGTATGTTTCCTCAGAGCTGCTTGCTTCCAGGGGTGTCCAGTAAATGCTTATAGAACCTCGTGGTTTCCCAAAGCTCTAGACCTAGACAGACAGAGATCCATGAGGATAAATATGTCTTTATTAGGAGACAGGTTGCGGTAATAAAATGAGAAGAGATACACTGAGGAGAGACTGCAGTTATTTAGGAAGGCAGCAATGAGAAACACGTGGAGACAGGTGGCTTTAGCATTCTGTTAGCAGGAGTGTTTTTATCAACATGTGTGTGGAAGCAAAGTCCAGGATGGCTTTTTTGCATATACCACCACTGATCTCAGTGTCAATAAATTTCTTGGCTGATAACTTAAACAAATTTGTATCTTTCTTTTTTTTTCTTGTGGGTCTGAACTCAAGCTTTCATTCTGTAAAGTCATGTAATTGATGAGCATTGTAAACTTCTAGCTTTCAAAACCTGTGAGAAGAGAGGAACCAAATTTAGCAGGTAGGTACTTTAGGGTATAATTTTCAGCAGAGCTTTGCTTTTGAAACTAAACATACCCATGTCTTTCTATGACAGGGGATTTAGACAGCATATGCATCAAGATCTTTCTTGTTAGAATGCCAGTGTATGTTGCTAACTTGTTCAATCTTCTGTGATCTCTAGTTCATACTGTAAACCCATTTGTATCAGGTGTAAAAAAATATGAAATATGGAAAATGTTGGACAGTGATTGTTTTAAAAACTTTACTATAAGCCCTTTTGTGTTCATGGTAAACTCTAATGTAGCATTTTCAGTGGACTTAGGTTCTCTGCGGTCCTAAATTATCTTAGCCACAATGTTTGCAAGTCTTCATGAAAGCCCAGGAATAGGTCATAGATATTTGGCTTCCATCTGAAAGAATATCAAGAAATTAGGTTGCTGGACTCAGTTTAGAGTATATGAAACTACCTGATTGTCAATAACCTTTCATATTGCAAACAAACCTGTGTAATGATGCAAGCAAATTTGGTTAAGCCATCTTTGGCCCAAAGATGCTGAGGTTCCTTAAGTTCAAAGAAAACAGCCATGGGGAGGAAAGAAGGAGAAAATAAACGTGTTTGGTTTACTCCTGCGCTTTCCCTTGGGAACCAAATGCAACACTATCAGCTGAATTCCTTCTGGTTACAGAAGATCTTTGGAAGAAGGATGTGGATGTCCCAGCAGTGAAAGATACTTTGCCTAGAGCACATGTGCTAATTGACGCCAAAACTGAGAGCACAAAAATGTATTTAGGAAAGAAGGCTGTCATAGTTGAGCTCCCCCTACATCTTACCCTGGACAGCCTCTCAACTACACAGCCAA
Source organism: Phainopepla nitens (assembly GCA_013400175.1). Lineage (NCBI taxonomy): Eukaryota > Metazoa > Chordata > Aves > Passeriformes > Bombycillidae > Phainopepla > Phainopepla nitens. Next base: position 72,574 of record VXBQ01016394.1, read on the forward strand.
AGTGTAGGTTTTTCTGAGAGGCTGTTTCTGGATTTTTGTTTGTTTCTTAGCTTTTTCTTTTTGTTTTAAGGCAGCTCTATCTTATCTCTTGGGTTTGTCACTATGAGAGACCTGAATAGCTAATTGCAGCTCCATGACTCCTGGAGCTTTCTTGTAGAGGATGCTGTCTCTGATTTGTTGGAATCCCAGCTAGATTATAGGAGGTTACCAACACCTATCCATATTTGTATTCCTTCTCCATCCTCTGCTACAGATTGTTTACTGGCTTCCTAGTTTTTAAAAAATGGAATATTTTTAAAAGAATATTTGACACGATAAAGATAATATCCTCTGTGATACAAAAGTACATTAAGTACAAAAATACCTTAAGTATTTGTGTAGAGTATCATATCTATATATACATTAGACCTATGTGTCAGGCAGTTGGTTACTTTAACCATGACACTGTATGTCACAGCCACTGAGTGGGTGTGCTGTGCATTGCATTCAATATGTGTTTCATTTGCATGGGTAGTTTCGGTAGGCCACCGTAATCAAAATTTTATTTTAAGATATGCAACACACAACAAAAAAGTTGTTTGTAGGAATGCATGCATGAGGATACTGCCTTTATGTGATTTAGTTAGCTTATGTACCATAGCCCACGAAGAGAAATACTTTTTCCAAAAGCTGACTTTGAGCAGGAGCTTAATTTGGATGGATTTAGCTTCTCTGGCTTCCCTTCTGGAAGAGCTTCTATGTCTATTTCTCTTGACTGAGTAAAGACCTTGGCTAGTGTGAATAATATCAACTCCTTCACCCCCTCTGCCCACAAAACCTAAGACTATCCACAAAACATGCTCAGTCTGTTCAGTGGTGAAAAATTAATTATTGGAATTAAAAATCATTGTGAATACCTGATGAGATTTTTACTTATGCCTGTTACCCGGCTTGGTCAGTGGCATGACTAGTTTAGCTTATTTTTAAACCAGGAATTAGAGCAATGGTGTCCTACTCATGGCTCACAAATAATACACTATGCTCCCATGATTTGATTGCATTTGTGGAAGATTAAAAGAATTTAGGCAGAGACTGACAGGACAAGTAAATTGTGTAGTTTCCCAGCCTTTGCTGGTCCATGGGTGATATTACCATCAAGCCTTGTATTATTTGCACGGTCTCTATTAGGAAAAACCTTATATATGATTCACCAATTGTCAATCTCTAAGGGCCAAATTAAGTTGGAACACATATAATATTAGTACATGGATTCTAAATTATCTATCTTTTCATGCAAATGTGGGATTGTGTTCAAAATTTAGAAGTCTAAATATAAACAGACTAGCAGGTAGATTTTGGAGGAGGAAAGGTATATAATAATTTATGTGTAATATACACAGAGAAGAGGAAATTATAAAAATGGGATAAAATCAGCAATATCTTGAAAAATGTTTAAAAATAGGGCTGGAAGAGACCTCAAGAGGTCAGTCTACTCTGCTCCACTGCTCTGCTACAGGATCAACTGTTAATAGATTTTAGTATGATGCTTTTGTCTTTTAATCACCTTTTGTTTGTGATCCTTCTGTGCAGGCTGCTGCCTGATTGTTCCTCTTTGTAATGGGCAAAAGCAATCATCTGCAAAAAGCTTGTACTTGTCCTACTAAGTGCATTCTAATTATTTCAGATTATACCTTGGATTTGTCAGGTTCTTTCTGGTTTTAACTTAGCTTCTAACATACATGCAGCTCTTCCACCTTCAGGTGAACATCCTGTTTTAACTATTTTTATCATTTATCTCATTTTATCATATGTGATTTTTTTTTTCTTTTTTCTTTTGGTTGTTAAGTGATTGTCGATTTTGGTACAAGATCAAATTATATATTCCATGGTTAAAATAAAAATCGGTTATTTGTATTCTTTACCACCTGTAAATAGAGCTATATGATGTTGCAGAATCTAGTTCAAAAATACAATTTATGAGAAAATACTGTTCCTTCTAAATATATTAAAATAATAGTTGGTAAGTACAAATAGATATTAATATTATTACTGGACTGTAGCATTGGCACAAAAAGGGCCCTTTGGAAGGGGCTGGTTTGTTTGTCTTTAAGGAGAGTAAGTAGCAAGTGGCCTCTTTCCCTGTTTTGCAGCTGTGTTTATGAAGACTGTTATTACTGTTTTACAGTTGATCTTCACATCTGGTGTGCCTCTTAAACCTGGGGCAGTGCCATCACTGCTCTTACTTTGCCCTGTTGTAGAAGACTGTGCACGAAGCAATCCTTTGAAAGGATTGTTGCCCATCCTCCTGACTGCAGTACATCTCTTAATATCTACCTAAATCACTTCTTTTCCAGAGCTGCCTGTATAGGCTCATCTGTCCCTTGTTTCTGAAGAGGAACATGCCTGAGTTCAGTCACCTGTTCCCTCCTAGACCTCACCAAACATGAATGTTCAAAACAGTGAAAAGTGCTCTCTATAATGGGTGACTGGAAATCGGCAGTACTGAGGCATGCAGGCAGACAGGGTGCAGCCTTGGGAAAGTAAAATAGCTGTGATTCATTTCTGCCTCTCTTGGGATTCCTTTTAATGTCATTTGGCCTTTTGGAGTAAGTAATAAAATATCCCCGAATATTTCAGATTGTATACCATGCTCAGGGATCTTTTCAGATACCAAATATTCACATTCTGGAAATAAAAATGCAGGCAGACAGGAAGTATCTTTAAACAAACAAACCAATTCATTCTGCTTTTCAGAATAGCAGCTGACAGTTTTATAAAATGGTCAATAAAAAATAGCAAGATATTAAGATGGATTTCAAAATTAACTGTAAAAATGTTTAACAAAAGAAACTTATTTAGGTGTTTTATTTTGGTATGAGAAATGGGCACCTTACAAGTATATAGCAGACAAGTAATATTATGCCTGTTAATGACTGTCCTAATGCCTAGATGCTGTTTGATTAAAATGGTTTGATATTTCCTTTAAATTGTGAAATAATCAGTATTGCAGAAGAAAAAGAACATCTGGTTTTTTTGTAAAAAACACATCCACAGAATTTTCAAGATCTTTTTATGGTTAAGTTTCTGTGATTATAACTTTCCCCCTCTATTTTCTTATATTTTTTTCTTCTTACGAGCATTATTATTTTGCTTACACTGAAAAAAGGCACAGCATTTTACAGTTCTGTGTGTGCTTTGATGTTTTTAGCTTCTGTGAACATATCCCCATTCTTTGCTGTTCTTTTTAGTCCAGGATAGGAGAGGAAGAATGGTTGTGAAATTCTGCAGCAGCAGAATGGTCTGCATGGGTTTTGTTTTGTGAAGTACCTCTCATGATGGAAAATCCAAGGTGCTTTATATATTTCATTACCTAATTCCCTGTGGTAAGAGTGTTTGACATTGTCAACCGCTTGCTCTAGCTGCATTCCTTAAAATAAAATGTAAATGATTGCTTATTTAAAAAAATGTAATTTCATTCTTTTATATTACCAAAGTGTAGCTTGGACTAAAAGGACAGGAATTCACCTTGTGTTGAAGCTTTTGTTAAGAATGTTTTCTTTCCTATTGTTGGGAGTTTTAGGATAGGCAGTTATTTATGGATTTTAAGTAACTCCTGTAAACAGTACAGGAACCCAAAAAAAGGGCAAGACAATGATTTTGTATGCTCTACCATGCTTTTTTGTTTAGTAAATTTAAAGCAGAATGATTCTCTTTCATGTAGGTATTGTAGCAAATGTTAGTTTCTGAGTTGCTGAAATAATACTTACATCATTGCAGTATTCGTATGTTTACGATGTAAAGACATACATTTTTGCTACATAAGGCAGGAAAACCTCAGTAGTAGTTGGAAATAAATCACTTCAGGAAATGGCTTGAATCAACTGAAATGTATTTGGTTGTTCACAGAGAATGGTCCCTAAAGAGTTTTTTTATTTTTTGAGATATGTTGATAGCAGTTTGTTACAAAAAGCCGGTGTAAATTCTAGAGTTCAAGACTAATATTTATGTGAAATGAGAATGTATTTAGTCATGGCACATTACTACCACATAGTGGAGAAAGCTAGATCAGACATGAGCAGTTTGGGTCCCTGTGGTATTAGGTGTCCTTGCTTTTGAAGAACCCCCCAAGAACTTTACATGGCTTATTGGGTGTACTTCATTTGTTAAACCCAAGTGTCCTCTAACTTCTTGTTGTTCTTCCCAGCTGTAGTAGTTGCAGAGATGTGTTTCACAAGCATTGCTTGAGGTTAACACTTTCCAGCCTAGATAAAGTGCTCCACGTGCCTCATGCTTGGTCCTTCTTCAGTGAGCGGCCGGCTCTCTGGAATCTGCTCTGAGAGTGGTGGTGTGGTGTGAGGGCACCGAATGCTTCCAGCTGTGAGAATTATCTTGTGGTACTTTGTAGGTTTAGGAAGATGCTGTGGAATTGTTGGTCTTTCAGTAGCCTGCTTGGCCTGGATCCCGTTCGTGTCTGTCACCTCATCCATTGTGTCACCCTGCCTGCTTATCCCTCCCTTTCTTGGGTCTCTCTGCGTCCCTCATGCAGGCTTGGCCTTCCTGCTTCAGCCTGGCCTCGCTCTGCTTTTTGTCTGGAACAGCTGGTGGATGGAGAACCTTTTATTCAGAGCAGAACTCTGTGTGCTCTGTGCAGTACTTGGTGTGTGCTGGTGAATGCCCAGAAAAGCAGTGATGAAAAGGGAGTGCAGATGCCAGGGCCGGGTGCTCAGCCTTCACCATGGCCCGAAGTCCCGCAGGCTTTGGGGCTGGAGCCTGTCTGTGATGCAGGCTGTGACTGCACAGCTTGGGGTAGATGCATCTGCTTCCCCCGGTCTTCAAAAGCTCCCAGCCCTTGTGAATTTTAAGGATGGCTGCCGGGGTCAGGCTGAAAAGTCCATTTGGCTCATCATGCTGCCTCCAACAGGAAGAAAAGAAAAAGCCTCCTTTCCTGACATATGCTTCCAGCCTTAAGTGATCTGGAGCTGAGATGCATTTAATCCTTAAGGGTGTTCTTTTTCCCCTCCATTAATTGTCAAAGGCCAGTTTGACTTTTGGAAGCTTTTAACATCCTATGTCAGTTTCTTAACTAAGTGTTGTGGGAAGGAGTCCTTTTTTTTTTTTTTTTTTTTTTACCACCGGCAGCTATTTACTTGTTTACCTGGTATCCTTTGGTTCTTATGTTAGAGCAACACTTTCTCTTTTTCCACAAATGAGCTGAGAGGTGTTCCTCACATTTGCTTTAGGTAATGTTCTTTTCTGGGCTAAAAAATATCGATGTTTTAGTTGTTCCACAAAAGCTTTTCTATGCTTTTTTAATTCTGGTGCTCTTTCATTTATTTTTTTCCTTCCATTTTATTAATCTTTTTGCAGTGCAGGACTAAAATGGTATTCCAAATGTGCACCAGTCAAATATGTAATTCTACTATAACATAATGAAGGTTTAGCAATATTGTGATACTAAATTGGACTGTAATTTATTTATTTTTAGTGTTGTCATCGTCAAATATTTAAATGGCATCACTGCTGCTAATTGGCAGTGGGAGAGTGCTGTGAAAACCTTTTGCTAAATATTTAAAACCTTGTTTTTAAAGAATTGTGTAAGAAGGGAAATGCTGCTGCTGCTACTTGTGTTGGAAGTGGCTGCCATTACCAGCTTTGCAGGAGACACTTCTCTTAGAAGTCTTTTAAAGTGTTACAAAGTCTTTTCATGGTGCTGGTGACACCACTGCTGATTAGCACATTGAGCTTCTAGCTGTGGTTGACTTTTAAGTTTCCTGTCCTGCACTCATGTTAATGGATTATTTTATTCAGTCTTTTATTTCTTTTGCTTTATAATGCCTGAGGCTCTTCAGAATGCCTCTGCCAAGAGTCCAGAAGAGTCAAGAAGGCATTTTTATTCTTTAGAAAACTCACACAAAGTATAACAGTGAAATCAGATAGCTTCCTGAAAATAGAACATCTAAACTTTCACTTCAGAGAGGTATTCAGCCAAGGATTAAAAAGATTATTAAATACAATAAGCAGTGAAGGATAAAGATGACTAGAAGTTTCTGTGTCCCACAAGATTGATACAACAACATTGTCTTGCAAGGAAATCCCAACACTGGGGCTTGTCTGTCCTTCTCCTTTGAGGAGGGAAACCAGTTTGTTTTTTTTCCCTTCTTCAGTACTTTCTCACTACTGAGAAGGAAATAATCTCCATCAGCCTATTCCTGCTCAGTTGGGCGGCTGTGTTGAGACATATCTTGGTGATTCCTGAGGACTTTTGAATCCTCATGCTTTTGTGTGACCATTTGGTGACAAGAGTCCAGTGTCTGACTCATAATTTTTGAGCATCGCTGTCAGCAGCATTATCTTTATGCAGTTAAGTCTCAAAGCTTCAGGTAATTCTCCTGCTTGTTCTAAAATGTCTGATTATGTCCAATTTTTCTTCTGTGTGTAAGTGACATACACTCAGTTGGAGTAGCAAGAATAGAACATGACATGGATTTTCATCGTTTTACATGTGGAAATTAATATTTCTGTCCATAAGTATTGAACTTTACCTCCAAAAATAGTAGATTAGGAGTTCTTGCCTTACTGGGAGAAAATTCACCATTTTATGTCCTGATAATTGCTGATGAATTTTTATATTAGTTGGAAATCATAGCTCGAGTATGTACTTTCAGTGGGTTCTCAGCTACAGAAAATATATTTTTTTCTTCTACATCTGATCCCAAATTCAACTCAGTCCTTAGTGGATATATACAATTTACTATAATCATTTGAGTGCCTTGTGATTAAAGCTTTGGCCACTAATAATGATTTACTAGATTAACCACTTGCCAAATGCCTAAGAATCTTGAATTAATTTTATTTAACAAATATGAGATTCTAATGTTTAGATTTATAATACACTCTGCAAACCATTTCTTCCTATATTGGAAGTATTCTGAAGTGATTTTATTGAATTACTGAATTAATTTCAGATCTTTCTCACTTTTTCTGCCGAATTTATTAAAATTACATGACAGGATGCCATCAACTAAATGCATCTTTTGCTGGCAAAAACCTGTCACCTGGTGATTTAACCTAGTGCCTGATTATCCACCATCACACAGACTTTATGTGAATCTGCTCAATGTACTTTATCAAATAGTACCTTTGGCCAAGGTGATGGAGAGAGAAGATTTTTCTGATGCATTTTGTTAAAATACAGTGTTTCTGATAAGTGGTCAAAAAGTTTGTGTGTGAAATAAATGCAAATAATTTTTTTTAGTATACAAGACAAAGGCAGAGCGCTATTATGTTTTTTTCTGTTTGGTTCAGAGCCTTACTCCTAGCTGCCATGTCACTGAATTTTGCAAGAGTCAAAATGAATCATGGTGAAAGCTACTCCCTACTTTTTTTTCCTTACTATTTAAAATATTTAGAATACAGTTCTGTATTCTAGAAATGTACACCTTCTAACCCTTTCTTATTTTAAATGTCTCATCTGCACTGCTTGCAGTGGTTGATGGGAATAAGTCATGGGCTTCTGCTGCAAACTTCTGTTGGCTGCTTTTATCATAAGCCAGGTTGGCTTTTGTGTTTGCTTTCTTATTCCAGGATTTTTCTAAAATATAATACAGACTGAACTCTTGGTCCAAGAAATCTTATGTAATGCTTAACAATGTAGTTGTATAAACCTTCCTCTTTTTACTTGCTTAGGAGACTTTGGTTACAAACTTCTGGGAGTCCTGTATTGGTCTTGCACTGATCAGGTGGTTTTGCAGTTAAAGATTCTTAAAATGCTGTTGTTGACAGACAAAACTTCAGAAAAAAGAGCAAGGCCTCAATTCAAAGCTCTCAATTTGTTATACTAGAAAAGATGGAAAAAAGTCCTGTATTATTTCAGGCCAACAACTTGGCAGGAATTTAAATCTCAGTCCAAGGTTCCTGAAACCAGAGGCATGAGAATGCAAGCAGGTTGTGGGGAAATGCAATGATTTCACAGACAGCTGAGATATAAATCACAGTCACAATGTTTAAAGGAGTTACTTGGAAAATGTAGTATTCCGTATGATAGCAACAAGGCACATATTCCACACCTAAAACATCTCTTTGTTAAGTAGTAGGGCAGTTTTTGAAATCTGGTGAAAAATATAATGGATTTTTGGTCGAAGGTCAGGATGAGTTTTATGCAAAGAATAACATGACTGAAGGAGGCAAAATATTTTGGAGTCCTTTTCCTACAACTTTGGTAGCTCATAGTTTTCACAGATTTCAGCACCATACAGCATTGTGGAAAGCTTACATTTACTAATATTTTGCAGTGGGTTTTTTTGTTGGTTAGGTTTGGTTTTTAAATTTTTTTTTCGTGATGGAATATCAGTTAATTTCTTGCTGGAAAGAATCTTGAGAGATTTTATTGTGAAAGGTATTGTTGAGCAGCAGCAAAATCCCTCTGTGGCTCATCAAATCATCTTGCAACACTACAGTGTACGAAATGAATGTGACATTTCTTAACCCTCTTTCTGGAAATGTGGTTCTTAGTTTATAAGATTTCTTTTTTGATATAGACAGAATAAAATTTGTGTCTAATATATTTGTTTTGTTGCTACTCTGTTTTTAATAAAAGTCATGGTCATCTTGGGGAGCAGGCTTCTTCCAGTGGGGAAACAAAACAGGACTGCCATTCTTGCACCTGCTATATTGAGGAAAGGAGAGAGGCAACACTTCAGAGAAAATAAAAAATGTTTCAACTTGTGTCTTGCATTATACTCCTGCTAAGAAATGTTCTCATCCAGCTGTGTTCAGATGATACAGGAGCACTCTCTTCACTATGTCTGTGGTCGTTCTGTGCCTTACATTAGCTGCAGTTCTGTGAGGCAGAAATTGTGCTGCTTGAAACTTCATTTCCATCTCTCTTGCCTTTGTAGCTTGCCAAACTCATTACTTGTTTTTAATAAGCAATGAAAAGCCATTTCTTCTTGCCTCCAGGAAATCTTTGTTTTAATGTAATTTGTTACTGTAAAACGCAATAAGAAATGTACTAAAACTCTAGGAGACTTTGAACCAAACTGTTACTGAAAAATGTACTTATTTCACATCATACTTTTTCTTTCAGTGTTCACAATAGATGACTGGGAGAAGATGACACCTGCTAGAATTTTATAACACTGTTTTAATTACATATAAAAATTTAGAACCACCCCCTCTCTCCCCCTCCCAAAAAAATAAACCCCACATTTTAAGCTGTAACTTGAAAAATTTCAGAGTTTATGGGCACCTTTTCTCCAGTTCCTCGCCCAAATTATTTTGGGATTCTTTACTGAAGATATTTGTTATACTTAGTTGTCATAATCTGTTTTCCTTCAGCTATTGCAAAGCTTATCAGGTCTTAGATATTTGTTTTTCACTTGTATATCATTGAGAAACAAGATCTCAGAAATCTATGTAAGGGGCAGAAGTGTCATTAAGAAAATCTTTCCTAACAAATGCTTCGGAAAGAAATGTGGCAGTTTTCCAAATAGAGGAAATAAGCAAATGATGCAGAAAGCTGACTTTTAAGGTGGCATAATGTAAATCCCTCACTTCTAATTCTGTCCCTGTTACCCTTTTGTTTGTTTGTGATTTTGGGGTTTTATGTTTCTGGGGGTTTTTCTGTGTGTGTGAGACTGGGAGGTCTCTTGTCTGGCCTGAGTGTTATGTGGATTCTAGTGGTTGACCTGTGTTGGTAGCTAAGAACAACAAAAAGAATAGAGTAATTTTATTTTTCTCTAATATAGCATTATTTAATTATATGTGATTCTTGATTTTGTAGCATGTGTATTCACTGTGTATCACTCCATGTTTTTGAAATATTTTCTTTTTTCTTTAAAGGTAGTTTGCATAAGGTCACATATGCATAAGGTGGTGTTATTTTCTTGGGTCGAATTTATAAGCTTATTCTATTTATTTCAAAGTGCAGGATTAATTGAATAGACTAGTTTTAGTTTGGTGGATATATATTTAGATATATATAAAGGGGAAGGTGAATTTTCCTGGAAGACAAAATACTCAGTTTAATATGAATGAATCAGAATTGTAGTTTTCATTATATTTCATAGGAATGTTCCTGATTCATAGGGTTCATTGGAAGAGCCAGATGTGGGAATAAAACAGAATTCCACTTGCATTTAAAATTGTCAGTATAAGCTTAAAAGCAGAGATATTTAAACTGTTCATTATTTAATTTGAGACTAATTAAAAATAGTTACTTTTGCAGTTTATGTCATGGCTAGGAGGTTATTAACTACATGGGAAGAGAACATTGTATTGCTGTGGTGTTCCTAATGCATCTGGTCCATTGTGGTACCAGTTTGCTGTTCCAATAAGTTTGTATTGTTATAAAACCATGCAACAAAGCAGGTCACAGCCTTAAGGGAGAGTGCTTATTTAAAGGAAAGAGTGAAAGTTACAGAATACTGAAATTTCACATCTTTTGTGCTCAGACTCTTTAACGGTTCATTTTCCTTTACACTTTCAAACAGCCAAGGATAAAGGAAATGGAAAATATCTCAAAACTACCCTTGAGCTACAACAGGGAATGGTTTTAAACTAAAAGAGAAGAGATGTAGATTAGATGCTAGGAAAAAATTCTTTATTCTGGGAATGGTGAGGCACTGGAATGGGTTGCTCAGAGAAATTGTTGATGCCCCAGCCCCAGAAGTGGCCAGTCTGGATGGGTCTTTGAGCAACCTGGTCTAGTGGGTGGCATTCCTGCCCATAATGGAGGGAGGATTGGAACTAGATGATCTTTAAGGTCTCTTCCATTGTAAACTGTTCCATGATTATATATTCCTCTTGGGACCATCCACAAAGGTGGAAATAGGTTTGTTGCCATGACTTGCTGCAAAGGCCCTCCGTGCAAGTTCCTCAGTAAAAGGTTTCCATCTAGCTTGTGTTACTCTTGGAAAACAAAAGGTGGGTTTTGGAAGCTCCTAAACTGGTTGTCATGAGCTGCTCTGTTCGCTGGTGTGCTGTAAAGCAGGCATGGTGGTGCAACAATCTCCATAGTCTGAAACGGATCTGAGACTTAAAAACTGGAATATAAAGGAAAGTCAAACACACAAATAAACAAATGCCTAAATACACATCTTTTCATAAGCTGCGTGAAGTCTTCTGTTAAGAGTGGCCTTTTTACATCTAGCCCATCATCCTGTCTCCAGTGGGCCTGCAGAAGAGTGCTTGAATGCGGGCTCTGAGAAGCGTGCAAGGAAGGAAAAGCAGAAGGATGTCAGGCTCAGGATAAGCAAGAAGACAGAATAAACTGATGTGTGTGCCCACTAAATAGACACTAGATGGGGAAACTCTGCTCAGAAGAGTACAGGGAATGCAGCTGCGTGGGTTGGTAAAGGCCAAACTCCTAATAACTGAGAAAGATATCTTGGTGCTGAGTGTCCAGCCTTCACTGTCCCTGATCCACAAGCACTGGCTGGATGCTGGCACTGGGAAGGACAAGGTAACAAAGTATCGCCTTGGAGCCCCTCTGGCAACCCAGGTGCTTCCCAGTGGGAAGCCTTCCACCTGGAGGATATGGTCATGCTGGGGCCAGTGCACTGCTGCCTTTGCCTGCTGGGCTGCTTGGTCCTGGAGCTGTGGATGCTGGGATGGGGATGCTGGCATAGGAATGCTGGGTGAGAGCTGCACCAGGCAGCCAAGCATCCAGCTGTGCAGCCTCATGGCCTGTGTGGAGGGTGAGAGGCCTCAGGGAGGTGCCTGGCTGCTGAAACAGCCTCTCAAGCCTGGCCGTGCATGGAAGCAAGGACCCCAGCCCCTGTTGTCCCAGGTGCACAAGGGAGGAAAGAGGCTGTGAAACCTTTGGCTTTTCATACTAAAGTTCATTGCTTCCCCCTGCCCTGCATTTTGCAGGGAGAAGTACAGTGGAGCTAACCTGTATCATTCTCCTTCAATATTGACCTAGTAGTTTTCAGTAACCTATTGCTGAGGGGTTCTTGGAGCCAGCGGTGATATTCTTATATTTAGTGTCTACATTTAAAGGATAGGTTTTTCTCCTGTTATTTTTTTCCCAGTTTCTTTTTGAACCCTGTACACTTTGGCATCTGTAGCACAACCTGTGGCTTAGAGTTTTGTAACTTGGATGTGCTGGTGAGGAAAAGGTACCCATTCTTCTTTACTTTGAATCTGCCACCTGCCAATTTTATTTGATGTGTCTTTATTCTCTTTAAAGGGTGAAATGGTGAGAAAACATTCCTTATTGTTCTTTGTTTTACTTTGTATTCTGATATTGTATTCATGTTTGCTCTCCTAAAGCAGTCAGATATGATATATAGATTAAAAGACTTCTTAAGACCTTGGCATCTTATTTTAAATGTAACAGCTGTGTTGTCTACTTAGAAAGATTTGAAGTCTTTTAATAATAATGTGCTGTGTCCCTCAGCCTCTTTTTCCTCAGTATGTAAAAGTACATTGGTCACACTTGAAATCTCAATGTGAAGGGATCTTGTGATATGTTTTGACAGAGTTAGTTTATCTGATTTAACTGTAAGGCACCTTCCATGGATAGCAGAACCCTCTACACTAACAACTTATTTTGATTCGATGAACTTTTGTGCTGGCAATAATTTCCCAGTGGTAGTCTTCATTACCTGGAGCTTCTGAAACATCTGTCACATCAACATCCTCATTTAAGGTTTGGCATTCTTATTTCTCCATCTTGTTTGTCTGCATTATTTAAATGTCTCTGTTCTGTTTTATTCTCTGTCTCTATTGAAGTGTAGTCACTTTCTATCCTCTCTCTTATTTGAGTATATGGTGTTAGCGTGGTTATTCCACAAAGGATTAATAAACTGTGAGCTATTGAATCCTTCACAGCTTTTCTCAGGTATTAAAATTTAAAAGGTCATAGGAAAGTACTGAATTAAATCACTGACACTGTTCCTTTTTGGTTTAGAGGAAGCCTTCCAGCATGTGCTCACTCTGTTTTTTCCAATTTCGGCAGATCTACTTGGAATTATTCTTCCCAGAATTAGCCTCTCTCAGGAGATAGTATATTACTTGTTCTCCTCCCTTTCCATTCACCTCTTTCACCTATATAAGAAAAAAACCTTTCTTAGCTCTGAAAATGATTGGAATGATTTGATGACTTCTGTGTGTGGGAGAGAGGAAAGTTGTTTTCTTCATTCTTGATGCCTTTTTCCTCTTTTTGAGGAGTTCAAGCTGGCCTTTTGTTAACAGAAATTGCTTGCTGCTTGATTCCATTAACAAAGTTCTTGCATTGAACCTAAGGTGCCCGTGGCAATCTCATGGTGGGTACTGAAATTATCCTTCACACTCAGCAGCAGCGCGAAATGTGGTGTGCACGAGAGAGGAAAATGAGCAGAAAATTCTTTGGTGATTGTCCATAGTGTTTAGTAATATACTGATGGGAATTGGTAAAATCCAGTTGATCTGAAGGGTCCTCAGCAGGTCAGTCTGAATTATTTGGAACTGAAGAATATTCTGCAGAGGTGACAGTTCAGTGTTCATCCCTAAAAGCTGAGGCTGCAAGAGTTGTTTTCTTCTGCAGCTCCTGATAAGGATTCAGGCTTTATTGCTGCCATGTATTTATTATTGATGGAACAAAAGAAGAGATAAAAACTAATTGTAGTATTTTCGTGCTTTTTTAAAACCAGTATTTTTTATTTTTAATTGTAAATCTAAGTTAAAGCATAGAATTAAACACTAACCCCAGAATTGTAAGGAAGATGACCTTGTAAATCTGGTTGCTTATAATGACAGTTTCTGCCTGGAGGATTCTTAGGAGTTATAGTTTTGTTTTCAAGTGAGAATTTTTTTTGTTGCTTTTGACACTATGCTTTTGATGCTTTGAACTCCAGTCTTTGTCGAGAACTTTGGGAGAATCCTCCTTTTCTCCCAAGGGAAATACAGAGAATGGATAGTTCCTCAGAAGACTGTTGGACACGTTTTCTGTCTAGAGTACTAGAAACCAGAGATAATTTGGAAGCAGGATCTAGGAAAAGCAATCTGGACTGTGACTGGTTAGATTAAACAAATGGTAGTTTCTGTGTTACTGAGGAAAAAAAATGGAAATGCTTTGGCAACACAGCTGTTGAACGATGTGGTAAAATGACTCCCAACTTTAGGATCTAAAATTATTTGCCTGACTTACAGAAGTGTATAAAGCTTTAGTTTCAAAGTAATGAGAAGAAATTGAAGAAATTGAGTTGCTAAGTTTTCTTAGTCAGATACCCATTTTTTTTTTTCTCTGCAACATTTTTCTTGGTTGTTTTTTATCTATTTTTTTTCCTCTATATATTGGTATTTTAAATACAAGAAGAGAGTGTTATTAATCGCAAGCAGATGCCAATGATGATTGTTTTAGCAGAAGAGAGGGTTGGAAAGGATCATAAACTTACCACGTGTAGTGGGTTGGTTGACCTTGGAGACCAGCCAAGCACCCACACAGTTGCTCACTTGCCTGCCCGTCCCATGGCTACAGGAGAGAGTAAGAGAACAAAAGCAAAAAACCTGTTGGTTTAAGATAAAGACCATGTAATAAGAGAAGAAAAGAGGAAAGAAAAACAAGTGATACAAAGGAAATGACTTTCTACCTCCCACGAGCATCTTGGGGACTCCCAGCAGTCAGACCCTTCCTTTCTGCTACCTGAGTTTTGTGCCTGAGCATGAGGTTATACAGTGTGTAATATTCCTTTGACCAGCTCAGGTCATTTCTTCTGGCTCTTTTCCCTCCCAGCTTCTTGTCCACCCCTAGCCTACTTGCTGGAACGGGGCCAGAGTGAGGGGGTGCATAAGGAGCCCTAACACTGTGTAAGCACAATCCAGCAGCAGCCAAAGCATTGGTCTTATCCACACCCCTTTAAGCACGAGTTCAAAACACAGCTCCGTACAGGCTGTGAAGAAAATGAACTCTGTCAGCCAGACCATGGATTTCCCATGTGCCAGGATGGAATTTTCAGAATATAACAAGTCTCTAAAATAAATACATGATTGTATGGTCTGGAGTTTCTCTGCATATTTCAATTTGGTACACTGATGTCTTTTAACTAAAACTCTTCTGGTGGTTTGATGTTGATGAATATAAGGAATATGATAGATTTGTGATCAGAAACCTTTGTACAGCTACTATGGCTTTGAAAAGTGATTGCATTTAGATGCTCAACAGCTCCTCAGAGTACTTAATTTTTTAAGTATTACATACATTAATTAAAGATTTTGACTCAATCTGTCATAGATATTGAATCATTGCAAAGCTGGCACAGTGTGCAGGCCATCAAGCTTGGCTTTATAACTGCTCTGTTTTCAAACTTCCCTGGCTGCTGCTAATACCATTTTCTGTCTCTTCTAGAGTCATAGATGCATCTTCCTGTCATTTTGCCAGTTGAGGAGAGTGACATTCATAAAAAAATATTGAGTCTGTCATGTTATTTTCAGCCTTAACAAGAAAAAAAAGACAGATGTTGGTCATTTGGAAGGGGGTACAGTTTCATTCCTTTCAGTGCCAGAGAGCTAAAATCTTCATAGATTTTCAAAGTACTAATTTTAATATTAGTAACAAGGAAAGACTTTGATCAGTTCTGTGTTTCAGTTCACGATCTATCCAGTGCATCAAACTTCCTTATAACTTCAGGAATTGTATGTCAGTTTTTAGGAATGTAGGTCACAAAGTCTGATAAGATAATATTTTAATGACATTGTAAACCAATTGCTTCTGAACTATAAAAATTTGTCTTTGAATTCAAAGAGAAAGTGCTGTGGCTGGTCATCTAAAGTACTTATATTTGTGAAAAGCAAGCTTATCTTTTACATATAAACTGTTACACAGAAACTGTAGAGAAATGATCATAGTCATTGTTCCATTGTTCAGGCTGATTTATAGCCTCTATTATTATTATACAGCTTAGCAGGAGTTAGAGAAATAGCTCCTGGATTTTGTGTCTCCTATTCTTCCTTTTCTGTGTGTAGATATTGACAACAGAACCCTAAGTTGACTAGTACTGAATGCCCTTGTGTATTTTAGTTTGCATGAAAGTTTGGTTTAGATGGTTGACTTCATATAACCTGTAGTTAAAACTGAAAGTTACTATCTTTGTGTGGAAACAGCTAATGATTTCTGATTCTCTTAGTTATTCTTCAGTCTGTACTGTATGGTTTTTTATAAAAGTATTATATGCTTAGAGAAAATGCAAAGCTTGACTTGAAGTCTTTTCCTGTAACTTAACTACACTGGCACAAATAGGTACAATTTTATACATGAATGGTTTTGAATTAAATGAGAAATACACCAAGTGCTAAATAAACATTAATTGAATTGGCATACATCTATTACTACTTTCTGTAGCCATCAGAATACTGCCAGCTAAAGTGCTCTTTGGTTGACACGTGGATGCATATTGTACACTCTCTGCTTAATGTTTCTTTGAATATTTTACAAAACAAGGCAGTGCTAGCTTTGCCTCTGTATTGTTACAGAGCTCAGTATGTAAGTGCCCTTCGCATCTCTTCTTGTGGTTTTATGCAACACAAATGGAGGAATGGGAAAGCCTTTTTGTCTGAACGTGCACTTTGGTTTGCTGTGCGGTGCTCTGGCTTTGCTGAGCAGGCAAGCAAACAGCTCATCAGAAGGCTTGGGAAACAGAGGGCCGGGAAGGGAAGGCAGCCGTGAACTGAACTGTTACCGATGGAAAAGTACATTCCCAGCTTGGCGTCTGAGCCTGTCACGGCCAGAAATACCTGTGAATGATCTGTCTGAAACATTAGGGGGGAAAGGTTAAAAAGAAGCACAGTAACAATACTAGAAGCAGGAGAAAGCAGTGCCAAGACAGTGTTGGAGTTATCCTCTGGCCAGTTTTCTTTGTCACTGCAGTAGTGGTAGAGGGACAGAGTGTGAGATGCAGGCTGTTTCTCATTCACACCCTACAGAGGCTGCAGGGGGAAGAGTGCTGAACTATCAAACAGGTTTTGATCAACTGTCGCTAAAATGACACATAGTTGGGGTGTATTTTTTTGCATTGTTAGGAAAAGTTCATTAGTCCTACTAAGGCATATTGGTTCTGTTAAACTTGGTATCTTCAAACTGGAGTGAGAAGCTGCTGTTAAGATTTGGGAACAGAACAGTGTTGTTAATGCTGGAACCAAGGACATTACACTGTCAAAAACAATAGTTTGAAGTTGGTATTTTTATCGTATATTTCCTTGGCTTTTTTACACCCACTCCTTAGTTGTTGTAATTTAACATATAAAACTTGCCAAAGTTAAAGAGAATGTGGGAAGAGCATGATTCTTAATTAGCATGCATTTAGAAGTTAGGGAACAGGGGTGGGGGGAAAAATTCACTTTGCAGAATCTAATGTTTCTTCTGGCTTCTAATACATGTGTTACTATGTTCTTAGTCTTTGAAATATAAAATAGTGTTTTAAATGCTTGGAAGCTTAAAGATACAAAAAGATAACATTTAATAGACGAAGGCAGAAAGTATTTGTGAGATGTTGTCGCATGTTACATAGCCAGTTGCATTTATTTTTTTGTTTTTTGGTGGAGTGTTGAAATGATGACAAATCTTACTTATATTGTACTTTGCGCTCACTAAGGCAAAAGTAAGCAGCTGTTATATGGCTCAGTGTTAAACACATTAGTGCAAGGGTCATACCAGTGAGAGCAAAAAATTAACTTCCGGCATTGTGTATGAGAATTTTTGCTCATGCTGTTCTCCAAATAAGATCTGACCTGAAAGGTAGTGTTTGCTAATTTTAAACAGTGAGATAATCATCACTCTTTTCTGCATTGCCTCCAAAGCTGTGACTATGAGTAGCTGGCTCCTCCCCACTTCATTAAGCATACCAGTGGAAGGAAACTTTTCTCTGGATTCTGAGGTCAGCTGAACAGCACTGCTTTTTTGACTTGTAGTCAGAAAGATAAGCTCCAGTACTTCATTTAAAAAAACCTCTATGAGCAAAACCATTTCTCTAAATTGCGGGAGTATATAGTTTGAAGATACCTGAAATTAAAAATATTACTTTTCCATTTCTTTTCAGCTTATATCACACTGCTTGTAGTATTTAGACAAGGAGCAGTATGTTAAAACACAGTAAAATAATAGCAAAATCATGCAAGCTCGAAAACAGATAGGTGAATCTTGGGTTGCTAAGGTATAATTAATATAAACAAGATTGCAGAAATACACAAATGGAATGAGCGCTTTCAGAATTTTTTTGTATAAAGATTTGTACTCCTGCAGAGACAGTAGCAGGCCACAGCAGCCTAATCTGGTCTGCCTAATGCTATCTGTTCTTGGTCACAGCATAAATATACCTTTTGGAAGGAGTAAGAAAGGAATCTTTAGTTGGAAACTTACTCAGTTAAGATGTAGATGCTTAAAATGACTGATTAGAAATGATAATGTTTTTTAATGCTATTAACAGTAGTTAATATCCTTATTCCAAGTAGTAAGAATGAAAATAGTTCTGTATTGTCATGTCCAAATGTGCCTGCACAGCACCATTCTGAGGCTGGTGCATTTACCTTGCAAGGGGTTTGTGTGCTGGGGAAGGAGTGTTTTCTCTGTCCTACAGACACAGTTTCTTGGGATTGAGTTTCATTCCACTACTGCAATGTTTTTCAGTGAAAAGTGGCCCAAAGGTGGTAGGTTAGTTACCATGTGAAATGTTGCTCACAAGTCACCAGTTCCTTTCTTCCTTACCCTCTTTTCCTTGTGGGGCTTCTTCAGGCTGCCTTTGCCTTTTCCTTGAGTTCCGTGATCTTGTGGGTCAAGCAGAACTTCCCAATCTTCATCAACTGGTGCAAAATCCAGTCTTAATTTCTTAAAATCAAACAAACAAAAACCACACAGAAGTAACATGGCTTTTGCCTTCTTCACCAGTGCTGATTGTTTTCCCCTGGTTGCCCTCATTATGCTACTTTCTAAAGTGATACAATACCTTGTTGTTTCCCTCGCTTCTCTATGCATCATTTTCCTTTCATTTGTACTTTCCTTAGGTTCTACCCAGTTTTATCCTAGTTTCCTAGGTTTTATCCCAGTGGGATACCCTCAAGAACTATTACCTTGCTAATTGCAAATGCTGTCTTATTCTCTCTCTGCTGCTCATTCTGTGTGCCCTGTCAGCAGTGCAAGGCAGTATGGCTGTACATGATTTAGTACTGAAGGATCTGATAGCTCAGTGTATGAAAAAATTCCTGATCTTTTAATGGCACGCTCAGCCTTGTTATTTAGCAGTTTATAGACTGCAGAGCAAAACCTCTTGATTTATTTCTGTAAACTCTGAAAGTGGCAGTGTCTAATAACTATATTTGGGTGCCTTCCCTAGCTGTGCCTCTGGGCACTATCACAACATACCGTAGTAATTGTTTAACTGACATAGTTTTGCATCCACTTCTGTTCAAACTTTGGAGGTCAGTGTAGAGGTTATGTCTCTTCCTACAGCTGGCCTTCAGGAATTAGCAAAATGTGTGCAAACATTTGTAATCTCTCACCCAAGAGCAGAATAAATTTCCTGGGATAATTCTGTAGTTAGTATGCTTGCAGTAGCTGTTAGTGTTTGCTTAGATTTTATGGCATGGCAGCTAGAAATGTCAGTATGTAGTTAACAGAAATTAGTTAATTACAAAGCAGCAGCTTCTACCAGTTGTAAATAATAAGTGTAGAGTGCAGCACGGACATTAGCAGCCTGGTTTTGTGACGTGTACACATCATTACAGATCTATCCAGATTTTATAGTTTTGTAAAGCTCAAAAATATTTATATTGGCCCTACTGACATCACAGTTTCCTGCAATTTATTTCATTGTATATGTGGTTTAAACAGAAGTTCAAGTGAGATAGTGGATAAGGCATTGTTTTGAAAGCTACTCCTGCTATTCATATAGAATGTCCCCTTTTGCTGACGACTTTGTGCAGAGAGAATGCTAGCATTTAAATGGCTTCATTAGAAATCAGAACTTGATTATTTTGTGACTGATGTTGACATTTTAAGGTATACTGGGGTACATCTAACCATTTGTATCACGTTGTGACATATACTTAGTAAATGCAGAGTTCAGGCACATTCCTCACTGCTTTATTGAGAAGCAGCAGGATTTGTTTCTTTTGGTGTGTTTGATTGTCAGTGGTCACAGGAAGGAATTTCTTCCCCTCCCAGCCAAAGTAATTCCACATTTGGTGTTGAAAGTTGCCTGAATTGCCTCAATATCTGAAAGACTTGTATAACCTTTGATACAGAATAATTTTTTGTTTATCAGGTAATTATGATCTGTGTCATTAGGAAAAACACGTAATTGTTTTTATGCATTGATTGTGTCTGCAACCCTTGTGTCAGTATAAATAGGAGATGTAATACTGAAAGTGAAGTGTGTGAAGTGCTGATTGCTTAATAAACATTATTACTTCAATTACTTATATTTATCTGGGTACTTGACTGTGCTGCTGATGCAATCAGAACTTTCATAATAGCTAAATCTGTTGACATTCTGTATAGACAAATATGTGTTGGGAGATCTCTGAGAAATATGAGATAAATTAATTGCTAATGCAGATGTTATTAAAATTGCTATAAAAATGCATGGAAGTTAAAAGTGTCATGTTAGGGTTCACTAGGTTCTAAGTCTTTCAGAGATATTCTGAAGTATTTCACGTGGTTGTCCTGGTAGGGATTACATTCTACTGCAGCATTCAATCTTGTTGGACTGGGTTGTCTGAAGAAATTTTTTTGTGACTATAAACATTTACCAAAGGATGAGTCAGCATGTTTTTTACTTTTCAAGGTTCCTGGCCAGCAAGAAATCTTGATGCTGATGTGGTTCTTAATTGGTGAACTTTTATAACCTCATGTAAGAGTAGATGAAAATAATATTTAATTTTGACCATACAGCCAAGGAAAACCAAGAACTTGCAACTTGTTGCTAGAAGAGGTAACAACAACTGTTGACTTTGCTACATTCAAGAAGTAATTGAAAATAACTATTTTGCTACATTTTCAGAACATGATGTTCTTATTAAAGGGAAGAAATAAATACTACTTTTTGATTTTTGGAAAGTAAAGTTGAAAGAGCATTTCAAAGTAGTGTGATGTGAGTTTTGGTTCAGGTTCTATTTTTAGAAGCACTGGATATGTATAAGATTTCTATACATTTATATGTGCATGGGAAGATATAGAAATCAATAGAAAACATGTAAAAGCTGTTGTTATATTTGAAGTCAGCTTATACCCACCCTCTACTCCCTATTCCCCTGACTGAGATTAAAGTCAGGATTCTTTAAGGGACTCATGCTGAATTGTTCTTGAAGATGTCTTGTTTTAATATATCTCATTACCTATCAACAATGATCGAGCCTCAGATGTATCATTTTCTGCTTTGAATAAGTGGCATTAGCTTTTATAAAAGCATAGAGCTAATTTATTCTGCAAACCAAATCAGGTCATCAGTTTTCATTATTTTTATTCTTAGCTGACTGCAATTCTGTAAAACTCAAAATATGCTCATAATAGCAGTAGTAAGACAAAAGATCCTTTAAAAACTGCATTTGTAAATTGAGAAATTCTGGTTAAAATTGCAACTGCATATGCTACAAATGAATCAGACATTTTTCCAAAGTGCATTAACTTTGTCATAAAAATACTTCCCTCCAAAAATATGAGATGTAAACCTTGTCAGCGTCGTGTCTTTCTGAGCATTCTATAATCCAAAGAAAGCTCCGGTGTTCCATAATCAGTTCTACAGCCTGGGGGAAAGGGGGATGCTTTATTTATAGCATGATATACCATGAGGGTGTTCTGGGGCTGATGAGAGATTTCTGATTACCATGTGCTGCAACTACTCAAGTTTCGGAGTGGATTAACTGTGTATACCAAGACCTTAAGAACTTAAATCCAGCTATAGGCTTTTTATCAGTAGTGGTAGACTATGTAAAATCTCCTTGAGCAGAGTGTCTGAGCCCTTGTCTACAGCAAAAGAAGCTTGGCCATTGGAAGTCAGTGTTAATGAAAGAGTTTTTCAGTAAAACACTGATTTTTATTTCTTGCATGCCACTTTTCCATTTTGGAGAAGGTGAAACTGAAAATGTTACCACTTGGGTCTGAAGGTGAGACACTGGCCAAAATGACATTGTAGGAGTTTGCCAAATCAGCAGCTACAGTTTTGCTGTCTAAAGAAGCCGAAGATGGGTGGAGGATGTGCTTTTGTTTGGAATACTGAGTCTGAGACATCTGATGCAGTGCAGATCTTGACATTCTCAAACACTTGTGCATCTTTCTGTTTAGGAGCACCAGGTGTTTTACAGTTGATTGAAGAAATGAGGCTTCACAAAAATAATTGTAAAATTTGATAGATATCTTCAGGAAACAAGGAACTTTACGAACACGATGGTGAAGTTCTCATGTTTAGCCCCATTCTTGAAGAGGCAGCTGTAAAGGTAGCTATGGGTTGGACAGCTGGGTGGTGGCTTTTCATGAGCATCTTAATTTTGCCCACTTTTTTTCTCCCTCTTTCTCCCACCAACTTTTAGCAAAATGACTGCAAATAAAATAATATTGGGATATCTGTTTCCTTTTTCAGATTTCTTTTAGATAGATAGGCTAATACATTAAAAAGCTCTAAGTAAGGGGCTAGAAGAGGAGAAGACAGGCAGCTAGGTGAACATTTGAAGTATGCACTGATGATCTGTGTGTTCTTAGAGAAAGTTAGTGTAAAATATAGACTTGCCTGTGTCTGAAGGAAGAAACTCAATTGCATCAGTAAGGATAAAACCCCTTTCTTTGGAAGAATGCCAAGACCTTATGTGACTTCTCTTGTGCTTCATTTGTCAGTCTTTCATAAATTTCCTGCCTGACATAGGAATTTGCTGTCTTTGTAGGGGAGCTTTTTGCTATTGGTATGTGATGGTAATGTAACTCTGGTACTACTCATGCTGTGTAATCTTTTCATGTACTGTAGTTTGTAACTGTAGCCTGACTGAAGAAGCTTCCTAGTTGAATACATTTTGCATTCCTTCAATCTGCTGCATCCTCTCTAACTCCTGATGCCAGGTTGCTCTGTCATTTGAACCCTACAGCCTGAAAAGGGGGCAGGGAAGCTTTTTAATTGTTCTTAAAACAGCTGCAACAGGAAAGAGAATAAACTGTACTTAACCTCTTTTTGGCCCAGTGCTTTACCAAGCTAATTTTAGTAAACATGTTTTGTAAGGCTTATAAAATTAAAATACATGTTTCAAGAGCTTTTTTTTTTGTGTGTGTTTGTGTGTGTGAGTTGATTTTTTTTCTTTTTTTTTTATTGCAGTGGTTGATTAATTAATGTTTGTGGTACAGTCAGTGGCCTTATGAGTGGTAGTTAGAGGATCTTGTGGTTGAGGCCTTGGCAAATAATTCTAAATGAAAAACACTTGCTAGTTTTTGCAAGATGGGTGGTAATCTTTCTGGCAATCTTAAGTAGCATTATCAAAAGAAAAAACACATTTTTGCTGTTAACTAAAGAATTTGCTTTCTAACTTTGTTATCACTGGATTAACATAAAATTGGTTTCACCCTTTCTTGTCTTTTTAGCTGCCTAGGAGCACTTGGTTTGCAGTACTGAAATGTACAAAATTGTAGAATTTCACAAAACATACAATACCATGTTTAGGAAATGATGAATCATTTCAACTTTCTCTGTCATGATTATTGCTGTTGGAATGCAGGTTATGAACATTTTTGTAGTGTCTCCAAGGGGAAAAAAACCCCCCACATATTAACTAAAACTTGTACATACTAGAAAAAATTTCCTATGCAGTTATATAAGGAGGTCCATGGAGACTGTGAACAATAGGATCACCAGTTATGTTCTAAAAATGCCCAGAACAAGCTAGTTCTAGTGTAATTTTAAGGCTGTTGAGTCAAATTCTGCTTAGTTGCACTGCTCTGCAAAACCAGAATACTTGATTTTAACATTTGGTTTAAAAGCAGATCAATAAGGGGAAATCTGGTTGCTATTCTGCAGGTGGTAGTTAGAGAGTGCCTGAGCCGAGAAACTTTCTCTTGGGGGAATTAGAGACAGGGTCATCAATTTTGGAACAGAAAATTCTTATTAAAATAGCGTTACTTTTTTTTTTTTCTTTTGTTTTCTAATTTCTGTTTAATTTTTTCATTTTTTGCCTGGAATTTTTTGTAACATTGCTTTCTGTGCTTTTCAATAACTCCTAGAAGACCTCAGGCACGGTTTCATTTTGCAAATCGCTAGCACTTAAGAAATTCAGTTAAAGGCAAATAATACATATAAGAAGAAGAGGAGAAGAGACTATTGTTTGATTCATATAAAAAGATGTGGTAGTATATTTCATTATATGTGTAACCTTTATTTTTTGCCTTATTAAATGTAATTCTTTTCATATATAGTCGTTCTTAGAAAATGTTTCTTACTCCACTGTAGTTTCTGCTTATTTGTGGATGTTGACTTTACAGGAGTCAGTTGCCAGGATGTGTTGCAGAGCAGACATGATCTTCATTCACTGGCATTGTCTGCTTTGTCTGAACTGGATAATCTTATTTTTAGTCATCTCTAAGTTTTCAGTTTTGCCTGGTTTTACACACAAAGTTCTTCCAGGTTAAACCCACACAGTTGTGTTACCCAAGCAGACAAAAAGAATTCAAAAGTTACCTATATCACAGAAATTCCAGATCAGTCCCTTATGTAAGTGTTTGTGCATATGCTATGGCTTTCTAAATGCAGATGTTTCTAGAGGAGATTAGAAAACAATTGTGATTCAGAAGTACATGGCTCAAAATGTTCTTCCCTTTTTCCAGTCAGAATATGTAGCTAATACCCTTCAAAATGTTTGTTCCGAAAGTACAGGACATTCCTTTGGGAGTAATTTGCTGCTCTCTTGATAGTAATTGAATATATCTTAAATTATTTGCATTGAAATGTGGAGGGCTACTAGCACTCTTGGGGGGGAATTTCAAGACTTAGAGAATGTTGAGAATGTCACTTTTTGCAACAACAAAGGAGCTTCTGCTTCCAATCTATAGATATGATCACTTGATTGTGTATTTAGAAGTAAGGAAATGCCTGGAAAAGTTTTCTGACTCTTATTCCTGAGAAAAATATTGCATATTTTCATTGTTATAAAATGTAGAGAATGCACTGTACAGATGTAAAGATGTAGAGGGTATATTTAGGTAATAGTTGGAGACCAATCAAAATAAACATTTATTATTCTGTTTTCATTTTCATTCCTTTTTGGTACATTTCAGCTTTCAGAATGAATATCAGCTATTGTTTTCTCTTTCCCACTTATTTAGTGCGTGCAATATTTTATGCATCATTTGGGCCTCAGATGTTGTGGTTGAACCTTGTAATTCAAATAACATTTTTCATTGGAAGGAAAACACATTGTTTCTAGAAACTCGTGTAAATAGTTTTTTCCAGTGCTGATCTATATAATTTATTGAATGCACTCCCCCATAATTTGTGGATCTGGATAATTCTTGCTAATTGTAAAGCACTGAAAAATCAGGTTGAAGTGTGTTGTTTGATTAAGTTTTGAAAGCTTGTTGCTCTGAAATTGGGGCAGTTCTGTGTATAACAAAGGGAATAGAAACATTCTGATTCTATCAAAGCACACAGGACAGAAGATGTGTAATACAGGTAGCAAAATTTGCTGGAATGCAGGGCCTTGTGCTTCTTTTCAGAGTAGTAACTGTATGAGACTGCAAGATTGCTATTTCTCCATCCTGCTTGACTTTTTGCATTTTGAGTTATTTATATGTACACACCCAGTATCCCCTAAATTTCTCTCCCCTCCCAGGTAAAATCATTGCTGTTTCATTTCACTTGTACATTCATTTATTAGAGCATGTGATGTGCAATGCTTGGGAGTCATGGCTTGGTTGCACTGAAAAAACCAGATCCTTTTACAGAAATTTGAACCTTTCCTGTGAAGTGTTTTTAACTCTAGAAAATAAGATGTATGTAAGACATTGTTTTAATATGGGGAAAAAAAATGTGTAAGGAAGCCAAAGTATAAGAAAGTAGTTTGTCCTCTTTTTTTTTTGGCTTTTAAAAAGCATATTTCTTTTTCTTTTTGGAACGAATGAAAAAATTCTGAGAATCTTCAAAATTTTCATATAAATTTTTAATTCTTAATATATTATGGGATTTGGTTGTTTTTGTTTTTCTTTTTAATATCAGGTTTGGAGAGCATGATGATCAGTTTTTCCTCTGTTACCATTGTGCTGAAGAATAGGGTCAGCTATTTGGAAAGTGATTCAGAACTGTGCTTTATTCTGTCTGGAGTCCTGAGCTTGCAGGATGATGCCAAAACTCTTACTGATGATCTGAATGTGTGTTGTTGAAAGAATCTACAGATAATAGAAGTCCGCTGGCTTTTTTACTGACTGACAGCATCTTCTACAAATGAGCTTTTCTTTTATAGTACAGGCTGGCTTGTCTCCTTATAAAAACAGTATATAATAAAGAGCAGATACCTTTCTATATTACTGATTAAAAATTGTAGCAAAAGGTTTATAAACTAAACTAAATAGCAAGCTGTGATTCTTTCAGAGAATATTGCAAATGTAAGAGTGGCCATAGTAAAGTAAACAAATTAGAATGTTCTGTGTGGCAGCATGACTTACTGTGTGCAAATGGAAATATTTTTGATAAATGAAAAAACACCCAGGTTTTACAGTGTTTTCTCCAAGTCTGTAGTCTTTTCTCTTCTGTAAAAGATATCTGGTTTTTATAAAGCCAACAGGAGACAGATCTTTTGTATGTGCTTCCTGTCTGAAGTGCTCAGACAGTATGTTTGCTGTATAATGTGTTTTCCCGTTAATGATCCAGAGATCCAGACAGATCTCCTTACTTAGCTGGGAAAAAAAAAAAAAAGCCAAAAGAGGCAGTGTTTATTTTTCATGGCAATAACTTGGGGAAAGTCACTTATCTGTTCTTTCAGCGCTGACTTACTGAGCAGGTGCCAGGTCTGTGTTGCCAGGCCTTCCAGCACAGGTGTTGTTCCAAATGAGCTGTAACATGTGCTGTCTCTTGGCTGTCCTGCAGGCCATGCAAACAAGGCAAAGCATCAGGATTTGCATGAGCTAGGTTAGGAGCATTGCTGGAGTTGGGAGGGGACCATAAAAGATGGGAAGAGGTTAGTGGAGAGGAGTGAGCATGCATAGGAGAATCAGGAATGTGATCCAACATGAGGCTTACTGTGACATGAGACCATTGTGGAATCTGGTGATGTGAGGAGACATGACTTCAGGCAGTGGTCAGCTGTGTTGAGGCTGGCTATGACTGTTTTCCACCCCATGTTCCCCGCTGTCACTTTGGTTGACAGGAATTCTCCCTGAAGCCCCCTTTTGGACTTGTAGGGCTGCAGCAGCTGCGTGGGGTTGATGCGGTGCAGTGGGTTGCAGCCATGCATGGCACATGCAATTTTAACATAAATTGGAGTCTCTTGAAACTTCTGTAATTTGCAATAACTCGTGTGACCTCAGGGGTTGCCCTGGTAACTGGTGTCCCAGGAGACTCTGGAAATATACTCGAAAAGTGTCTCAAAGTCTACATGCCAATGTAATGTCTAAAAATATTGAGTAATTATGTTTATATTTAAAACTGGTTATCAAGGTGTCTTTGGTAGCAGACTTCCCCAAAAATAAAATAATAAAGACTGCATGCACTTTGAAATTATGTACCTTAAAAATTCCTAAAACGGCATCATGAACACTCTCTCAAATTATGAACCATTATTTGATGATGCCTTTTACTTTTATACTTTTACTTTAATAACGTAATTAAAATAGTGAATTCATGTAGTATTTAAGTCATTAGAAGAGTGACTTCCACCTTCAGTTGACATAAAAGGGAGGGATGTGGATTAAAGTACTTTAATCCTGTTGGTCTCTAAAAGAACGAAACCAAGAGGATACAATATTTTAACTGAGAGACAAAAGTAATGGTGCCTTAAGTGCTTCTTTTATAAAAGCTTCAGTAGAAAACAGTTATGCAATGGTGGAATATCCAGCCTCTCTTAATTTTAAGGAATAATTCTCATAATTTTAGGCATTTTTTCCCTTTCTTTGCCTCCCACTCTCTTAGTTGTGGACCTGGAGCATAAACTTACTTAGCAATGTTGGCACCTTGCATTTGTTTATGCAGTTCAGAGGAAGAGTAAGCTGCATTAGTACCAGCTTTTAGTTGGAAGGTGCACAATATTGCCTAAGTCACAGAAGGCCTGCTCTCTCATGGTTATATTGGCTTCTGAAATGCCTTTTTTTTTTCTTTTCTCTTTTTTTTTTCTTTTTTTGTGGTTTTTCATGACCAGCTATAAATAAAAATTGTGGAAAGAAGTCTAGTTTGTTCCATGTAAGAAAAAGTGGGACTTCTGAATCCTTGCTTAAATTTTGACATGTGGTGAGGATTTAAATTTAGTCACTGTACAGCTTGGTTTCAAAACATACCTCAATGGAATTTCCTTAGTAAAACAAGAATTTAGACTAGTTCTACTTTAATCTCAATAAAATAAGAAAACCAGAAAAGTATACACCACTGACGATTATTGAATGATGAATAGAAGAATTGAACAACAATGTTAAAATATCAAAGGGTAACAGTGTATGCAACTGATATGTTTTTGCGTTTTGTAGTAAAGTGAGAGTGGTCCACTCCTGAAGGAAATGCTGATTTATTTTTCGAAGGGAATCAAAGTTATATTCTTTAAACTGGTTTGTGGTTACAGAAGTAATTTATCTAAATACTGTCTTTAAATAAATAAAAAAGATTACCAGGTGAATGTTATAACTGTGTCAAACAAGCTTCACAATGTTACTGATTCTATAAATACTGGTCTGCTGGGACAACATGGAAATAAACCAAAGAAAAACATATACAAAAGTAGTATTCATCTCTGTTGCTATCTGTTAGGGAGATGACGGTGAGGTAAAGAATATATGATCAAACCCCTTGTCCTTCATGTTCCTGAATCTTTGTTTTATTTCTATTTCCTCTTCTTTGGCATTCTTCATCTGATGACATCAAGGGAGCCTGTCCATTTTCCTCAGACTTTGGCTACATTTGTAACATTTAAAGATAGTTAAAACAAATGAATCTTACACAGTGAGGCAGAGTTGCAGTCTGAATTTGGAACGTTTTCCTGAAACTGGTTAAAGTCTTAGGATGAGAAGCATCCAAAAGATTTGCTGTTGTTTAGCCTTCGGGTTCAGCTGTTCAGTTTGTTTCTGGAACCAGCCAACGGATGTGTGTGCAGTCTCACCATCAGCACTCGTTGCCTTCCAGTCACACATTTTTATGAGTTTTCCACACGCTGCCGGATCCAGAGCTGTGACAAGTCTGCCAGTTTTTCTTCGGGAGCCTTGCATTGCTAATGCATGTGTTGTTCAGTTATGTCCACGACAAAATGGTATGTATGGCAGACTTGCTGTTCATAAAGTTATGTTTATACCTGGAGTGTGGTTTTGGATACAGTAATTTACTCCTAATCTCAGGATTAGAATTGCAGTCCTATTACCATACAACATGGAATTTTAGGAAGGTTGCCTGTGTAAACATTTCTTGTTAGCCACCAGTGTCTTATAAATCAGTGAATAGTATACTTGCATACATCCATAAAAATGTATCTATTTTCTCTGCATAACATTTATTCAATCTGGCATATGGGAGCAAAACTAGAATACATTCACACAAAGTGCAGTGAACAGCTAAATGCTGGAGAAAAGTTTTTGATATGTTTTCATGCATCTTGAAATATAACTGTTGGTATGATGTTACTTCACCAACTATTTGTTAGTTAGGAACTAAAAAAGGATAGAAGTCCTGTAAGATTTACTTGAAGTTGAACATGCATTAATGAGGAACTAATGATGATGTTGGACTGTTCACTTTGGGGTTCCTGACTTCCAGCACCTCTTTAAAAGAGTGACTGATTATTGCTATGGGTCAGGAAAATGGATCACTTAAAAAGGTTTGCTGGAAGAG
Organism: Phainopepla nitens; assembly: GCA_013400175.1. Taxonomy (NCBI): domain Eukaryota; kingdom Metazoa; phylum Chordata; class Aves; order Passeriformes; family Bombycillidae; genus Phainopepla; species Phainopepla nitens. Next base: position 102,510 of record VXBQ01016394.1, read on the forward strand.
CTGAAAGTCGAACTCCAAAAATAAATAGCTATTCCAGAAAGTTTGGGTCTATGTAATAACACTTAATAACATTTTGGAACTTTCTCATGGGTTTTAAAATGTATTTTAGTCTTGTCTAGTTTATAGACATCCGGAGTTACCTAGTAGTGTTATACTAGGGAAAGTTTCTAACATTGTGCTTGCTTTGAGTTGTTTTTCTTGTATTGCTTAGAAATTAACCAGAAACTCTGGGAAAAGCATAGACTGTAAGTCATAAGTTTTGAAGAGCATAGAAGATATTCTCTTGAGGTTTTCAGAAGGTTTATAATCATCATTAACAAGTTAAGCAGTAAACTGTGCTATGTGCAATACAGCTTTTAAGGATTTTTCAGCACTGCATCTTTTGGTGTTTTCTCATTAACATTAAGTGGGTAGGCTATGTGCTCAAATGGTATCTTTTCTCTCTAACATACAGAATATAGACAAATGTGTGAGTTAACTGATCACTGGACAGGTCTGAAGGGTGGGGATGAATGGAATTATATCCATCTAGTGGCTGGTCTCAAGTGGCATTTTCCAGGGCTGAGTAATAAAATAAATAAAAAGACCGGCCCTGTTTAATATCTTTATCCATGATCTGGATGAGAGGATGGAGTGCACCATCAGTAAGTTGGCAGGTAATGCCAAGCTGGGCAGGAGTGTTGATCTGCTGGAGCGTAGGAAGGCTCTGCAGAAGGATCTGGACAGGCTGGGTCAATGGTCTGAGGCCAATGGTCTGAGGTTCAACAAGGCCAAGGGCCAGGTCCTGCCCTTGAGTCACATCAATCGCAGACAGTGCTACAGGCTGGGGCAGAGTGGCTGGAAAGCTTCCTGCAGGAAAAGGACCTGGGTATGCTGGTTGACAGCAGCTGAACATGAGCTAGTGTGTGCCCAGGTGGCCAAGAAGGCCACTGGCATCTTGGCCTGTATCAGCAGTAGTGTGGCCAGCAGGACCAGGGCAGTGATTGTCCCCTTAGACTCAGCAATAGTGAGGCTGATAATGATTAGTGGAACAAGTTATTAAATAATTAGCAAAGAGGTTCCTAACAATGGATAAAGAAACTGTAGCCAGCATTGGCACTTCATTGAGAACACAGGCAACTGCTAAATTATACTGAAATTATAATAAGTTGCAGCCAATATGAACCCTCTGCATAATGGATTTTCATTCCATTTATGTTACTGAGCACACTATCGTTAGGACCAAACCTCCTAACATGGGCTGTATTTAAAACAAACAAATTACACAGAAATGGTTCTAAGTTGTGATAGAAATTATTGACAGTACATGTGTCACTAGTATGTTAACTTCTCTTTTTCCTGTTGGCCATCTTTTAGCTATTTTTAAGACCTTTCAATGAAAATTGTTCACACTTTACTGAGGAGGACCTTAGGGCCCTGGTGGATGAGAACCTGGCACTTGGTCAGCAATTCATCCTTGCAGCAAAGAGGGCCAACAGTATCCTGTATGTGTTGGGTAGAGTGCTGTCAGCAGGTCCAGGGAGATGCCAGCTCAATGTATCAATTATGAAGTGTTCTTGGTATATTTGAGGCAAAAATTACGCAGGATTATCTCTCCACGTGTAAAGAGTTCTCCAGTTACTGTTATCCCTTGAACAGATGTGCACTAAATGGTCTTAACGATCAGTTATCAGTAAATGTGATCCTGAGTACTCTGAGGTAACTGACCTGTGTGTGGGAAGCTCAATGCCCGCTGCCCCTGAGGAGCAGTGTCTGCAGATGACTGCTCCAGTCACCCTCGTCCGAAGCTCTGATCTCCCTGAAGAAAATAAATAATTTGAGATTAGGGTAACCTGAGGAGAAGTCATTTCTGAAATGTTACGGTTTAATTCAGGAGTTCCAACACAAATGAAAGTGTGTTCTTACAAGGAAGTTTCATGACTTGTGTGTATCTCGCCTGTCAGCATCTGCTAAGGGCACTGGGATGGCTGGTTCTGTTCAGATGCAGTTGGCAGCTATCCTTGTAGAAAAAGAAGGTGAATAGTACAATGCTGGTTTTAAGCACTTTAGGCAATACATGAATTTCCTACATTGAAAAACATACTTTTTTATTGCAGTGGGGATTTTGACACAGGTTAAGATCTCTTCCAAAACCTTTCCTGTTCTTTTCAAAATCGCTGGGAACTTCTGTGGGAGGACAGCAGGTCATGCTCTGATGAGATAAGCCTCTCAGGTGTCTTGCCTGGAAGAGACAAGGAATCTTAGTCTGTGTAGTAGCGGAGAACGTGGTCTTTGAAGAGGCAGGAACTCTACACCTGCCCTTCTTGGAGCAGGGCTTGATTGATAATGTTGAACAACAAGCTTTTGTTTTTCTTATCCAGCCCTCAGGAGTTCTCAGCTGTGCTGTAATGTCTGCTGAGGAAATCTCAGTGAGAGGCAGTAAAGAGTTCAGATGTTTAGATCTCAGCATTGTATATCCGTTCCATTGAAGTGAAGCCAGAATGAAAAAAAAAAAACAAACAAACAACTAAGGGAAAAAATTGTTCTTTGGGCAAAGATTTTACAATGTTGAAAATATCAGGTGACACACCAGCTCCAGTGGGATTTTGTCTTGTTGGTTGACTCGGGGGGTCGAAGGAGATGTGAACTCTTGATCTATGCTTTTTTAAAATAATCTGAATTCTACTGATTCGTTTTTTCTTTCCAACTGCCTGGTTTTGGAAAGTCTATGGAACCCTGTCATCTTTAGATCTCCTCTTTTATCAGATTTATTTGAAATAAAGCAATAAATTTTAAAGTTATGTGTCTCTCTTATGCATTCTTAGTTGATGTGATCCCTAGGATTATTTTCCTAGGAAACCATCTAAAACATAATATATTGGTTCTTTGGTAGCCCTGGAAACAGCCTGCTTCTGTCTCAATCACTTTTATCATCATGAAGCTTACTCTGCCATGACTTCCTTCCTTCTCATAAATCTTTTAAGAAATAGTTTTTATTGTAACTAAATGCCATTATGAGAAGTGTGCAAATACTGTGGTAGGGAAAAGATTCTATATAAACTGGGACATTTCTGCTGTATTTGAGAGCAGATAATTTAACAGATATCTGAAGGTTCAGTTCCTTAACGTTCTGGAAATAATATTATGCTGGATGAAACTGGCAGAAGATGGCGGGTATTTAAAAGAAGGGTATTTATAATAAATTACGGTGGCCAAAATTTATTCTTTATTCTGTAATGTGTGCAACTAGAACTGTTCTTAAAAATACTAAAGTAAATAATCCAATGCAACATGTTGGGACCAAATTGTTGTTGATTTTCCAAATTTGTAAAATTTGTGTCCTATTTCTACAAGTTTAAATAGCTAATTTACACTTGGTGGGAAGACTGAGATAGAGTTGTAACATAAAACAAGTTGCTGAAATAAGTATTCAACATGTATCAAATGAGAAGTTATCAAATGTCAGTGTGAAATAGTTATACCACTTATTGTTTGTTCTTTTCTACTGAGCTATACTGACAGTTAAAATCCAGTGATAAGGAAAAATTTGCCAGCAACAAGTTGCTGAAAATAGGAATAGACAGTACTGGAAATATTGCCAGAATATTTTTGCTGTGTTCAGTTAACTTTGTGTCTCAGAGAATTGGTTGATTTATAGCATTGTCAATTATAATGTGACTAGCTTAGGATTCAACGTGGGTAATAGATACTGAATTCTGTATTCACCTGTGTATATGTATACAAAATTTAATATTCAAATAATTCAATATTTTTGTTAACTTTTCAATTAGCCATTGTATGAAGTTAGTTCCACAAATTATTTTCCTTTTGATATATTCTTTCTGTTCTGTCTTAGTACAGAAATCTAACTCTTCTAAAGCAGCCTTCCTTTAATGGCACATCTGCTTCCTCTCAGTTCTTATGCTTCTCTTTAGCCCCTCTGTCATTTCAAACTTAAGTTTCAAACTTAAGTTCTGTTGAGTCCGACGTCATGTTGCAGTATGAATTTACAGAAATGCGTGGAAATCTGAGTAAAGCTGGTTGAAGATGTGCTTTTAAAATGTTTTACATACAATCTATTTCTAAAGAAAAAAATTAAACCCCAAAAGTTNGGGCAAGTCATGTTGCAGTATGAATTTACAGAAATGCATGGAAATCTGAGTAAAGCTGGTTGAAGATGTGCTTTTAAAATGTTTTACATACAATCTATTTCTAAAGAAAAAAATTAAACCCCAAAAGTTTTGAATTTTACTGTGAGTGCTTTTCATTGCTGCTTTTTTTTTTTTTTAATCTAATAATCTCTCTGGTTTTGTAAGAAGTTAAGGATTTAGTATTTTAATCTTTGTATCAGTTAAACTATTCCAAGAGTTCTTAAATATATGAAATGTTCTTCTTCAGATTTCATTATAGCATATGAATGCTTGCCTTTATTTTCAGGGTTCAAGTTTAAGTATTAATACCAAAGACTTGACTGCTTCTGATAGATTTATTGGTGTAGGTGACATGAGGGCCAGTTCCATTTTTGGGGACCACACAAATTCTAAGAGCAGGCTTTTTTTCCTGGCATAATTCAGCTGCTGGGAGGAGTAAGCCAGGTAACCAAAAGACACATTTGCAAATATAACTGTGTTCATTCTAGTACTTTTCCTGGTACACTGGTGTCATTTACAACTGGGATTTTCTTTACATTACTGTCCAGGCAAACTTTCAAATCTAAATATACTCTCCACCACATCTTTATTAAACTATCTGAATGCTTTAGGTACAAAAGTGCCTCCTGTGATACATTTTCAGTCTGACTAACAGTTTTAGGAAAAGAAAACATTGTTTTCACAAAGGTTTCCATGTTGAAGATGAACATTCAAATCATTTTAAAACAAGAAAATATGAACTATTAAATAGTATGTTTGGAAAGTTTTATTAAACCAGTGGTTATAACAAAAGGGAAAATCAAGTTGGAAGTAGGAAGCTGAGAGAATGAGGATATTGACTGTAAGGGAACAGTTCTGGTTTCTGTCTCTCTGTTGCATTGAGCAAGAATAAAACTTCTCCTCATGCAATAATTTAATCACTGTGAGATTTTGTGGTGGGTGGCTATAATGTTGAGGTAAGGAAAATTAATGTAGTTTCTAAGGGTGATCTAAAATTTTCTTCTTCAGCCTTTTCTTGCCCACCCCAGGCAGGCATATTTTTTTCCTGTTGGTTTAGGCTGGGGGGGCCCTTCATGGTGGGACCTTGAGCTGGTTTCAAAGGACAGGGATAGCTGTGAGGAGAATCAGTGGAGGCCTTTGGTTTCAGAGTGTGCAGAAAGTAATTCAACTTGAAGCAAACAGATGAGAAAAATGTTTTGCTTCTGTGACTGGTTTTAGTTTTGGGTATCATGTGAGTTAGTTTTTGTGCTCTACACTGTGGCTCTTTGAGTATTTGTGACATGTAAGAAATTCAGAAAGCTGCATACGGGTTATTGAGATACGGTACATGAACGTAGTAATGAAAGATAAATAATATTTCCCTTGGATGACTTAGTGGTTTAAAAAAGGAGTCTTGTTTTCCTAGTAATTATTTTTTTTCCTCTACAGAACACAATTATGGTATTAACATTTTCATAATTGCCTGTATCAAGTATTAGATACAGTGAATTCTGAAAATTGAAAGTTGGAAATTTTTTGCCTGTCATACTATACTGAAGTTTGAGTGCACACTATATCCTTAGCCTTCCTCCACAATTAGAAGGGTCATAAACTGTATTTGACAATATTTTTAAGTTCTTTCATACTTTCTTACCACCCCAAGCGCTATAATTCTAATTTGTGTTGAGAATTTCTTAACAGCTGCTTGCTAAGATGCTGCTGTTGTAGATGAGAATTTGAAAACTGTCTTCAGTGTATTTGCTCTTGACTCTTGCATCCTTTAACATTTTGAAACTGTTATGTCCTGTAGTGATACTTTTTCAGCATTCCTCACAAGGCAGACTGTAGCAAGTGATCAAAAAAGATCCCTGTAAAATACTTGAAGTCTGAACAAAACTGGTATACCTGCCAGTTTTTATTTGTTTAGTTGTAATTATTTGGTAAAGTGTACTGATGACTTATTAGGTTTGATTTGTCAAAGCTATGAACATTTATATAAATATAAAGATCACCTGCCTTGCTTTTTATTTTGCTTAGGATAAACAAATACTTTATTTGATTTTTGTAGTCTCTTTCATGTCTTTCTGTTACACGCATCTTGTATTAAATATTTATAGTTCCCTGTTCTTTCCTAAGTGCCTGTAACTGTTATGAATAATTAAAGAACTGAGTTAAGGGTGGGGGGAGAAGGGCATTGATGTAGCATTCAGCATGAGAATTTCCTGCAGTTTTTTGACAACTCTAAATTACATACACTTGAAAATCAACAAGGAAAACAAGTCAGAAACAGCCTTATGTGGTTGATAAAGGTACTTGGGTACTCAGGTCTTGTCTGCCTGTGTGATAACCTAGTAAGTATTTTTTATCTCTATCGTAAGTATTGTCTTTAAAAATCAACAGCTATTTATCACTGTTTAATTATAGTAGCCATATAAGTAAAAAGGTTGAAGCAGCAACTCAAGAATTTGCAACATTATATTTGTTTAGCAAGCTGTAGGTTTCTAAAAGTTCCAACTTTTGTATTTAATTTAATACTGAATTATTTGCATGAACTATTTAGAGCATTGAAGAGTTAATATTGGTAGTACTCATTCTCCTAATTGACAAAAAGGAACTTATCTCAAACCACACAAGGAGAGCAGTTCAGTCTGTGAAGTTCCATTTCTTTCTTTAAAGTTATCTTGTGAAATTTACTAGTCCAATTACAATTAGTCCAGAAGCAAATCTGAAGACATCATTCATCAGTCACTGGAGTGAAGAAAATCAGTTGATGAATTAAAAGCTGCAGGGCAGTGCTAATGATAGTTTTTAGAATGAAAAATATTTTACGTGTTATTACTCTGTAGCCTGAATGTCTGACTTGTTAAAAATAACCTACATGTGATAGTTTTACTTTTGTGTTGTTCCCTGGAAAACACTCAGTTACAGGAAAGGATACAATAACACCAGGAGCTTTCCTGAGAACAGATGACATTTGGATTGAAATTTGGACAAACTACTCAAATTGACAGCACAGGTGGAAGTGAACATTTTTGCCAAATCAGAGAAAGTAAAAATGCATGATTTGGACATAACTTGTGCCCATTGGTTGGGTGGGATGAACTGTTAGGATATGTGAAAAAGCCATTGCTATAAATCAGATAACACATTTGTGGTCAATCTGCTGTTCATTTTTTGTGAGCAAGAGATGTTGGCAGTTAAGGGAGTATTGTGTAGACTGCCTCTTGCAGTAAAGGAGAGAGACAAGATAGTTTTCTTCTTTCTGACTAAATTTGTCAATCATAACAAACACAATTATTTTCATTTCTTGGCTGCATATGCCGCATTGAAAATCAGAATCTTGTCTGCATGGAGTAAGGTGTCATTTTCCCCATTACTGTTTTTTTTTAGTATTTAAATATATGTGATTTCATGTAGTCTGAACCTGTAATGGCATCCTAAGATGCACACTCTACAAGCTTGTTTTCATCAGGTGGTTTGTCCTGGTTTATTTTGAATCAGATAAGATAGTGTCTGGGCCTGCTATGCGGGAAAGTTGGTAAAAAAGCAAACCAAAGATAAACCAAAATAAACCAAACACAACACTTATGTCTGTGGGAAAAATCTGGAAAAGCTGCTGGGAAGGCTTTCCCAAGAGTAGAAGAGGGTTGGGAGTCTTGAGCCAGTGATGCTGGTGGCTTTTCTTCCTCTATGACACTGAAAATGCAGCAGCAGAGGGAGAGGTAAAGCAGCTTTCTGCAGAGCCTGCATCTGAAATTACAGAAATCTTAAACATAGTTACTCTGTTATATTTCAAAGTCACCCATATGCTGTACTTTTGCTTTAAAGGCTGTCAGCTGTGCTACGTATTTTGCCAATTCGGTCAAATTGCTGTTTATGACTGAAACGAGAAATGGACATATGCCATGCTTTCTACCAGTGGAACTAACATGCAGCCATGAATACTTGAAGGGAATCTGATATTCAACTTCGGAGTGCTGCATATTAAATCTTGTCCATAAGTCTTGATTAGATTGCTCCTGAAAGTGCATCTTAGCTATAATGTTTGCGTATTTAAAACATTATTGAAGACCTGAAAATTATTTTAAGTAGGTGTGCATGTATGCAGAAAGAGTATCTTGATGGTTTTATGGACATCAGTGAAGACTTAAAGCCTTTTTCCTTCCTGAGCCATTCTGAAACCTGTTGAACCTTTTTGTTGAGACAATTTTGAATCCTTTAGTACTTTTACATGCAGCATCAGCTTTGTCATCTTCAATTATTGTTCAAGCTAAAAGCATCTGTAGCTTCTATTACATTTTCTGATAATTGATGGCAGAAAAAATAAATGGTTATAATAAACATAAGTTTCCCTGTAGTAGTTAAAATGACCTGTTTGTCATAGTTTAGATATAATATCTTAGTACGTGAGAAATTAGGAATCAAAAAACTCTCCACGCACTTACATAGGGTTAAAACCCCTCATGCCATCAAGCAATTTTTAACAGCTTTCTGGCAGTGCAGTTTCCTCAGCTTAAGACTCAGTGCTTGGTAACTGCTGTTTTTCATAAATAATTATTGCAGTTTATATGGATTTGCTTAAGATGTTGGTTGTTTGGATCTGAAATGTGCATGTTTTGCTTTTATCAGCTTTGTGAAAATGGGATACCTCTTTTGCTCCCCAGAAGGCTGAACTGTAACTGACTCAGTAACATTAAGAACTTGAGACATTCATGCCAAGCATAACTCAGGCTTTGGCTCTCAGTGCTCATAGCAGTCTGGGTAGTGTCCTTAAATGCTTCTTATTTATTTTCTTTTGAGATCAGACTTTTTTCCCTCCTTTCCCCCACTAATCTGTGTTGTAAATTAACCCCTGAAACCAGTCCCTTTTTTGTTTTAATTTCATAAATATGCAGATGAACTCATATATGAAAGAATGCCTCAATGGTGTTTAAATTTTGGTTTTGCTATTGTGTTTTAATGTTCAGATATTATATAACATATATAATATCAATGTATTATACGATTATAATGTCATACATAGTATAATATAATTAGATAATGAAATTATGTTATAAAATGACAGAATCCTAGACTGATGTATTCTCATAATCACTGCTAGAATGCAAATGCACCTGGCAGCGTGAAACTGCAGAATGTAGAAGTCTTAGTTGCCACACACTTTTTAAAATTTAAATCAAAATCAAACATAGCAAAAGTGGCTTCAGGTCCTTTATTTTCAGCAGAATAGGCAATATCAGATTGTTTACTTTCTCTTCAAAAAGAATATGGAGTGGATTTATGTAAGAGCCAAGAGAAGGGAGCAAGGAGCATCATGGCTGTGGATGTCTTCGGCATCTTCGTGGAAGAAGTGTCCGCCTTGGACTTGATGATCCTTGTGGGTCCCTTTCAACTCAGAATATTCTATGATTCTGTATCTGTGCCGTGGAGCAGAGAGTCAGGGAAAGCTCCCCTGTGACTTCCTGCAAGAGCACTTGAATAATGGAAAACCTATGGATACTTGAGACAGCAACATAAAAAACGTATTAAAAGCTGCTTTCTTTACTCTTGGTAAGCTGATCAAATGACTAAATAAGCTCTTCTGTAGGAAGTTTTGCAAAGAAAGCCTTTAGTCTAGACTCTGTTTGCAAAACCATATCCTGTTATTTCCTGGCTCATTGCAGTCGCAGTCTTTTGAGTTAAATTGCTGCTATAACAGCAACAAGGCCAACACAGGCTGCTATTTTTCTCTGCTCTTTCTAATAGGTAGTGTGAAAGTGATCTCTCTCATATCATAGAATCATAAATTTTCTGGTGTCCCGTTTTCTTGAAATGAGGCAGAACAAAATGAGCCCAAGAGCCTGAGAACCTCAATTCTGTTATTTTATGATGTTGTCAGTTCTTTCTTATAGCTTGCCTTTGTGTTTTATATGCTTGTGAAATTGTTGCTATACTCTGTGAGGTGGACCAAGATGAGAGATTTTGTTTTCCCTAATAGAATTGTTTATGTTGGAAAAGACCTTTTAGATTATCAAGTCCACCACAGAACCTAATGACATAAAACTCTACTGTTAGTTCATGTAGGAACAGCTTTCAACAGAACAGTTTCAGCTCCATTGATTTTAATTGAATTAAATTTTTTATAAAAGTGAGTGATTCTGTTCTTTCCTCCCATTTTTAATTGGTTCCTTGCTTCTAGTGGTTATTTTGAACCAGCTCTGATACTTAGCTGGTCACATGGAAAATTGTTTCAGCTCACTAAATTTGCAGAAAACTAATTTGGAAGAAAATAGATTTTTTGTTTCCTGAGGTAGTAGGTAAACTAATTTACTGTGTGTCAGACAGCTGCTAATGAGGGCCTGAGGAGCTGAAGTGGGGAGAAGAGAGATGCAACTGGGGCAGGAGGAGGAAGAGACAGGACAGAGAATGAATGTTTTGAAGAGGGATTGGAGAGAGAATTGGTTTAAGTGCATCATGAGCCATGCAGTTTGCTCATCTGAAATAATATAGGTAATTTTTGTTTTAATATTGGACACCTGTGTCCATATTCCTTTAATCATAGAATTCCTTTAGTTAAAACAAGACAAAACTAAAAAACAAACAGACAAAAAAACTCCAACCGACCAACCAACCAAAACAACCACCCGAAATTGTTACTTATGTAACTAATCATAATTTCGTTCCTCCTCATGGTTATTTATAACACTGTGTAACTGAGTCTGGCTGGGGTCAACACACCACGCGTTAGAAAAATAGGTTCCTCTTAAAAGATTTCTGCAAACGACAGATATGTCATGAGTACCAGTTTTTGGGGAAATGTTTAAGTGCTGAGCACAGATACAGTGATTCATAACAAGTGGGAGTACTTGTATTTTCCAATAGCTGGTGTTTTGTCTCTCCTCAGACAGTTGTTATTTCAGTCGAGGACTCCGCTTCGTTTTCATACAACTGCTCGGGGCTGTGTGCAGCTCAACAGTGGCTGCAGAAACTGTGGGACACAGATTCAACACGTGCCATTTCTGAAGTGTTTGGGATCCTGTCAGCTGAACTGCTGAGTACTTAGAGAGTTGTTTCTTGTTTGGGTTTCCACATGCTCGAGAAGCTTTGGGCAGCCCTGTTACAGCATTAACAAGTACGTGCCTTTTAGTGAATCCGGGTCACTGTGTTAGTAAGAATCTCCTGGTAATGGCAAATTGAAAGGCGCTGACTAGGAAGAGAGGGTGCTTGGCTGGAAGAGAGGGGCTGAGTGGTGGCTGTCAGCAGATTTTTCTGCTGAGTTGTTGATTCCAGGAGAGTTAGGCTGGGAGAGGGTGCATTGAGGACAAGGAGCTGCGAGCTCCTGCCTCTGGGACGTGGCTCCTGATTGTGAAGTGCTTGTTCTGCACCATCACCTCTCTCCTCTCTCCTCCCAGCTCTCTTTTCCCTTTTCTCCCTCTCCTCTTCCAAAGACTCTCACTCTGCCTTTAACTGCATGGAACTTTTGAAGTCGGTGCTGAATTTTCTGTATCAAAGTTGAAACATTGAAGATTTGAGTTGCCTGATATTTTCCTTCCTTCTTTCCTACTGCCTCTTTTATACAAAAACTTGTTTAGCTTCTTTTATAGTGCTGCATTCTATGTTGAAGAATGAGTTGACAGCTGTGCATAGGTAAACATAATATGATAATAGGTATACATAATATGATTTATTTTTTTGTATGTGTTGGCAAAAACAAGTGGTCCTGTTCATTATTGCTGTTTCAGTTACAGGTGGGGTTGTTTTTTTTTTTTTTTGGAAGAAAACCCTGAATATTTGTCTGCTAAAAATATTTATAAAGATGATATGATATTGACATTGCATTTGTAGCATTTATATCTCTAAAACCACAGGTGGAACCCTGGAAAAGAACAAGTTGCTGATATTATAATATTTTTAACAAAATGCATTAAAAAATTAATGTTTTAAAGTACGAACTTAAAGATGTGGTTTTTTTCCCTTTGAGTAGACTTAACTATGTATAAACACACTTCCTTAAGCATGAAGAAAATCTATAAATTTCAAATTTTTTGTTTTGGAGAAAAATGCTTAAGAATCTTAAATAAATAAACAAAGCACCAACTGTATTTTTTTTAACTTACTGCTTCCTGAAATAGACTTGTTATACATCATGTCTTCAAACTAGGTGATTTCACAATTACTGCTGCATTGCATTTGATGAAAACAGGCAGGTCATGCACTCAAATTGGCTGCATAAGTATCACATCTACTATAAAAAACAAGTCAACAATGAGTTGTATAGCGTCAGAAGGATAGTTCACTCTGTTTATTAAGTAGATCATGAGGCTGCCTGTTCTCATCATAAAGTACGGAAATTTACTGAAACTTTTGACTGCAGAAGTACATTAGAATACATCTAAAACAGCTTTTGTGCTATATTACATGAGGTAATGGTGTAATTTGATAAAAATTAAAATTACCAAACTTAGGTCTGGCCCTTCTTTTCACCTACTCACCTGTAATTGCTCAGAGTATTGGCACATCACTAGCCTTCCAGTTCACAAGCATGTCACTTACTTCAGAACTTATATGCAAAAAAAAAAATATATATATTTGAAAGCTTATGAGACACTGTACATTATTGCAGTCTTATTACTACACCTCTGTACAGACCTTGCTAGGCTGAATGGCTTACATTTATCTTGTTTCTAAGCCTGTTTGGGATGAACTAAGTAGGCATTCCTGGGGCTATGGTTCCTACAGACTATGTACCATCATCGCCTCAAGGTGTGTGAGTTTTCTCAGAGGTTGTCAATGCTCAGCCCTTGGCAATCAAAAAGCCTGCAGTGAGGTGCTGCACTTCAAGGGGTGTGTTTTGTGTTCTTGTTTCTCATGTAATTGCTTGGCTGGCAGAGCACTCACCTACCTTGTGGAGTGGTTGGGCTCTGGCCCCTCTGCCTGGGCAACCGGGAGTGCTCAGCCACATGCTTTCAAGATGAGCATAGAGCTCCCTTCCACGTGTTGGTGAACCTCTGATATATAAAAATGAATGGAACTTCTTTCTGGTTAGAGCATAAACAAGTAGCAGCAGGACCTGTCACCTGGGGAGGTGCATATTGAGAGGACAGAATTCAGTGTTCAGGTCCTTGCTCCATGGACTACATTTTGTATTTGGGGTCACCAAGTGAAATGTTTGTATTTTATGACATCAGGGACTTTCACTTCCCAGACAAGTGCTCTAAAAATCTGTCATTGTGCCACTCCCTCTTGTTACCATTGTATTTTCTGTTTGAAGCCCTCTGTTCTAAAAAGAGCACCGTAGTGACCTAAATGAGTGTAGAGGCTTGGATTTTCCAGTCCACCTCGAAGCTGCAGGTAGCTTTAGTCATGGAGAGGGGCAGGATCACAAGCACCCATCTCCAAAGTTTGCATGGGCCAGTGTGAGGATTGTTCTGTGTTGGCAGGTGGAAGGAGGGCCTTGCACCGTGCTCCGGCTGCAGCCCCACACGTGGGTTGGCATGTCCCTGCCTTGGGCTGTGCTTTTAATTCCACTGGACCAAGTGGTACCTAAACATCTTGGCAACTCGGTGTTTAAATATTTTGTAAGTACTGCTTCTGGGGCATGAGTCATTTGGGCTTTTACAGGTTATAAAGTTCTCTCTCTGCTTCCTTTCCTCTGGGAGATATTTACAAACCATACACTATTCATCATTTCCTCTGTCATCCTGATCTGTTACATTATCAAATCTCTCTTTGAACTCTGCTGCTGTCCCTATCAGTACAAGTGGTTATTGGAACTGCCTTTTAAGTAATTTTATTATAAGGTTGCATAAATTAAAAGCATTGTAGTTCAGGAATGATGTGCTTCTCTCTCAGTGTCTGATTCAAGATTCTTTATTGTCTCCAGAATTCTGTTTTGTTGATAGTGCTGTCTTAGTCACACAGCTATTTCTTTGATGGTACCTTGAGAGGAATAAAAAAAAGTTATCATGGATATATTCTTCCCTCCTTGTGCTTTTAATCCATTTTCTCCAGCTGTCTCTGTCTCTTAAGTGCTACAGGTGACAGCTGGGATTACTTGTGGTTTTTAAACTGCTAGATGCTTTGCTTTCTGTCACTAGGAACTGCTGGATAAACTAAACTCTTTGTGTAGTCTCTTGTAATGGTTATGAACAATGTTTCAAAATAATTTTATCTGTGGTCTCGTCTGTTCCTCAAAATGTCTTGCAGGTGACCTTGGCTGGGCCATGAATAGTTTTAGGAAATGTATTAATGAGACAACTGTTCTGGTTTCAGTGATTAAGTCTTATGAAGCACAGACAGTCTTTAGGAGAAATCCTGTAATGATGACAAGATATTTTGTAAACTGAAGATTGACATGGTCTACATTGTGTGAGAAATCTTAGAATGACTGAAAGTTGTTTTAGCACCGGAATTGAAGCTGCTGCCTTGGACTGAATTATGCATCTGCACTATAGAGTCAGTGTCACTTGGAGCATGTTGAACAGCAAGAACCCTGTAAGTCTCATGAATGCCAAGAAGTCACTCCTGTGTTTGTTCAGACAAGTTTTCTGATGTGCCATTCTTTTGATTCAAGGCAGACCTAAGGCCATGAGAGACTTGACCCAGTTCATGAATGCCACCTCACTTTCAGGTGAAAATCCTCCACATTTTATGGCAGAATAAATCTGTCTCCTCCATGCCAGACTATATTGCCAAGGGTCACAAATGAGTTTCACAGTTTGTGCATGCTCTGTGCAATTATCAGCTTGTGGAGTGAGAGTTTCTTTTCTGTGTCTTTTCAGACAGATGGGCAATTCAGACAGGTGAATTCTTCTCAACGGTGTCTTTGGTAAAATATCCTTGAGATTACTCTGATCACACAGCTTGATCATGACTGCCGTGTGTCTGTCAGCATGGGGACTTGCACAGGCAATTTGATAGTTCAGGATTTTTGATCTCTGGAGAAGCAAAAACTTATGAAGGGTGTTCTGGAGCTCAGATTGTTTTTGCAGTAATTCACACTGTGGTGCTGGCTTTATATAAATAATCTGAGTGGCCAGACTTTTTTACTCTGCACAAATGAAGAGTTCAGCTGAACTGGCTACAAATTCATCTGTCTGGCTGGCAGGCATGCAAAATCATCTTGCAAGTAATATATTGGATTGCTCCTCTGATCCACATGCATGAACTCCAATTCAAGCTTTCAGTAACCTGAGCTGGCAATGGAACTGCCTTGAGATGGCCTTGTTTACATCAGATGGCATCAAGAAATGGAAGATTTTTTTTTCCTTCGAGGTTCAGTGACTTGGATCAGATAGAGTCCTGATCATAGAGAAAGGTGTAGACCTTTCTTCTGATCGTGGTCAGGCAAGGTAATACTTGCCAAGCCTTGATAGTTCTGGTGTCAGGAGGTTATCTATCAGCTGTCTCTCACTCAGCAGATTGAGAAATGTATTCCTCTCCCAGGTTTGTGACTGAGAAATCTGGAGCATTAAGGAGTTTCAAAACGCTTAATTCTAAGCCTTGAAGTACCAGGCAGCAATGTCATTGCTCATTTATGTGGGACTGTCCTTTGCAACTTTTTCAGGTTAGGAGATAGGAATAGATAGACAAACAAGCTAGGCTTAAAATAGAACAAAAACCTCTGTAAACAAAAATCACATCTGATTTCTTTTTTTTTTTTTTTTTTAAGTTAAGGAAATTTGCTGTTGTTTGAAAACAATCCTTATGCCTTGCCTAAATTACATGTAATGAGATTCCGAGAGTCAACCCTGTGCAGTATCCATTGCAGGTGTTTGATCTGCAGTTGGAAATAAAACAGTCCTCTGCAGGGTTGTTCACTCTTACTGGTCTCTTGAGAACTTGAACAAAGCAAATTCTGCTGTCATTAAAGGTGCAAGAATAGTATGGTTGATTAATTTTCTCAAACACGGAACAGCAAATATTAAGGCTGCTCACTTTACTAATCATTGTTTTCAATGAAAGAGTTTTCAGATGCTTATAAATTAAATTACAAAACCAGGACTCTGCATTTTTAATTTAATGAAATTAAACATACAGCACACGTGTACTGAGCTGGAAATGCATTTTGTAATGGATGGTTTTTATTTGAACATCTGTTCAGCATAGCAGTCGTTAAAAGTTCTCTTTCACTTTCCTTTCTGCCATTTAAGCAGTGCTGATTTCACTGGAACATACTTCTAATGGAAAACTATTTCAGGGAATATCAACATTCTTTTTTTTTTTTTCTTTAATAAAGCTGGAAAAGTATTTTTTTACGCTGCGTTGGTTAATAAGAGGAACACTTCTAATTAAGGTATCTAATAATCTAATATAAAAATATTTTTAATGCAAGTGTTATTTCAGACTAAAAGTTAGCTCCTCAAGACGTTGCTTTCAGAAAAAAAATGCTTGCATTTTTCAGTCTCAGAAAATGCACATAATGAAAGCACACAAGTTTCTTAAATTCAGTTCTTGTGAAATTGATTGTACTTAAATCATGTGTTGCTGATTTATTTGCACTTGCTTTAATTAATACAAATAGGTAAAATAAAGGTAGCTAAATTACCTTTCCCCTCCTTTTTTATGCTTCTATATCATTATATACACAAGTTTTCTCTAGTATAAGACTCTCTGGGTTATTTCTTTGCTTTAAGAGCAGCAGTGAATCACTTTTGCTTTCCTTCCTGAACAGGTCTTCTATTCAAGTTCTTTCTGATGACATGAAGGTTCTTTGGAAACAGTTAAACCTTAATCCCTCTCGGAAGTTCCCTTCTGAGTCACTGCTGTATTTTCTGAAACTCAGAACTTGCAAAGCTACATCTGCTCCAGTCCAGTTCCTCGTGTTTCAGAGCAGCTGCTTTAGACTGCCATGGATGTTTTCCTGCTGAGGGGAGGGATGTGTGAGTGCTGTCGGTGGTCTGTGGGAAGAACACAGATGGGTGCTCTCGTGAAGGAAGCTTTGCATAAAGAAGTGCTGTTAATGTCTTGTATGCTTAGATTAGGGCCACGTCCTATGGATTTTATGTAATTAGGGCCATGTCCTATGGATTTTATGTGGTTAATTGTGTATTAATGTTTCTCTGGTGTTCAAAGGACCCTGTCAGCATGGTATCAAAGCATCATATTCTGTACTGGCAAATATCTGTGGGACTGTATAAGGACTCAAGAGAAAAACTTGCTTCCTACTGCCTTGACTTTAGGAGCTGTTCTCTCCCTAAGTAGGGTACAATTCATAAAATAAAATAAACATATGTATGTGCAATAATACAGCATTATTATTTCATTACCATTCAAAACTTGTTTTTTTGATTTTATGTCCATCAAAAGTACTAAAAAAATACTCTGGAAGATAACTTACGGAAGCAAGAGCAAATATTAAGGCATTATGAGTATTTTCACTATGATGGTGCCAGTAAGAATTTCCATCTCACTGGTTGTCACACAGGCTTTATTGAACTGCTTGATGAACTTTCAGCTTTAAGTTGAAACCTGTTTCAATGTTGAGCGAGATCATACTGATGCATTATTTTTTTCTTCCCCTTGTTTACCAGGACGGTACAAAACAGAAGCGAGAAAGGAAGAAGACGGTGTCGTTCAGCAGCATGCCCACAGAGAAGAAGATCAGTAGTGCCAGCGACTGTATCAACGCCATGGTGGAAGGCTCTGAGCTCAAAAAGGTCCGCTCCAACTCCAGGGTGTACCACCGGTATTTTCTCCTGGACGCCGATATGCAGTCTCTCCGCTGGGAGCCTTCGAAAAAGGATTCTGAGAAAGCAAAGATTGATATCAAGTCAATCAAAGAAGTAAGAACAGGAAAAAATACAGATATCTTTCGCAGCAATGGAATATATGACCAGATATCAGAAGATTGTGCGTTTTCAATTATATATGGAGAAAATTATGAGTCGCTAGATCTGGTTGCTAACTCAGCGGACGTTGCAAATATTTGGGTTACTGGCTTAAGATACCTGATTTCTTATGGAAAACATACTCTAGATATGCTAGGAACTACTCACGATAATATGCGGACTTCATGGCTTTCACAAATGTTCCGTGAATCAGATGTAGATAATTTGGGACATATACCCCTATGTAATGCTGTACAATTTATAAAAGACTTAAACCCTGGCTTAAAAACTAATAAAATTGAATTAAAATTCAAGGAGTTACATAGATCTAGGGAAAAAACTGATACTGAAGTAACACAAGAAGAATTTATTGAAGTTTTTCATGAGCTTTGTACCAGACCTGAAATCTATTTCCTGTTAGTTCAGTTTTCAAGCAATAAAGAATTTCTAGATACCAAGGACCTCATGATGTTTTTGGAAGCAGAGCAGGGTATGGCACAGGTCACAGAAGAAATAAGCCTTGAAATTATTCAGAAATACGAGCCAGCCAAAGAGGGCCAGGAAAAGGGTTGTCTTTCTATAGATGGGTTTACAAATTACCTTACTTCACCAGACTGCCACATATTTGATCCAGAGCATAAAAAAGTTTGTCAAGATATGAAACAGCCTTTATCTCATTATTTTATAAATTCATCTCATAATACATACTTGATAGAGGATCAGTTTCGAGGGCCTTCTGACATCACGGGTTACATTCGTGCTCTAAAAATGGGTTGTCGAAGTGTTGAACTGGATGTATGGGATGGTCCAGATAATGAGCCTGTGATTTACACAGGGCATACAATGACATCACAAATTGTCTTCCGTAGTGTGATTGACATTATTAACAAGTATGCCTTTTTTGCTTCAGAATACCCTCTTATTTTGTGTTTAGAAAATCATTGTTCTATTAAGCAGCAGAAAGTGATGGTACAACACATGAAGAAAATTTTGGGGGACAAACTGCATACGCAGTCTCCAAACATTGAAGAGTCTTATCTTCCATCACCGGAATCACTTAAAGGGAAAATACTAATTAAAGCAAAGAAACTTTCTGCTAATTGTTCTGGACTAGAGGGAGATGTTACAGATGAAGACGAAGGAGCAGAAATGTCACAGAGAGTGGCGAAAGAGGGGGTAGAACAGCAAAACTCAATGACAGGGAAACGATTCCAGCTCTGCAAAGATCTCTCTGAGTTGGTAAGCATATGTAAATCAGTTCAGTTCAAAGAGTTTCAAGTTTCATTTCAGCTCCAGAAGTACTGGGAAGTGTGCTCTTTTAACGAAGTGCTTGCTAGCAAATATGCCAACGAAAACCCAGGAGACTTTGTAAATTATAACAAGCGTTTTCTTGCCAGGGTTTTCCCCAGTCCTATGAGGATTGACTCTAGTAATATGAATCCCCAGGACTTTTGGAAGTGTGGTTGTCAGATAGTAGCAATGAACTTTCAAACGCCTGGCTTAATGATGGACCTTAACATTGGCTGGTTTCGACAAAATGGAAACTGTGGCTATGTCCTTCGTCCTGCCATCATGAGAGAAGAAGTTTCCTTCTTCAGCGCGAACACAAAAGACACCGTGCCTGGAGTTTCGCCTCAGTTGCTTCATATTAAAATCATTAGTGGGCAAAACTTCCCTAAACCCAAAGGATCAGGTGCCAAAGGTGATGTTGTGGATCCTTATGTCTATGTTGAAATTCATGGAATCCCTGCTGACTGTGCTGAGCAAAGGACGAAAACTATGCATCAGAACGGGGATAATCCAATTTTTGATGAAAGCTTTGAATTTCAAATAAATTTACCCGAGCTAGCTATGGTGCGTTTTGTAGTGCTGGATGATGATTACATTGGGGACGAGTTTATTGGGCAATACACTATTCCCTTTGAGTGTCTCCAGACTGGGTATCGGCACGTTCCTCTGCAGTCATTGACTGGTGAAAGTTTAGCTCATGCTTCCTTGTTTGTGCATGTGGCCATTACTAACCGAAGGGGTGGTGGGAAGCCTCACAAGAGGGGCCTCTCTGTGAGGAAGGGCAAGAAATCAAGGGAATATGCTTCTATGAGAACATTATGGATTAAAACAATAGATGAAGTATTCAAGAATGCCCTCCAACCTATTCGGGATGCTACGGATTTGAGAGAAAATATGCAGGTACAGTTTTATAATCAATTTATTGCGTTCGTATGTGTACCTTTGTATTATGATGCATATGGAATACCTGGTTTTTTAAGTGTCTTGTATGTTGAACTATTTGAGTCTAATTCTGAACAGCTCTAAGAGTGGATCATGTCAGAACACTTTTAGGTGAACTGTCTACTGATGCAGCCTTGAATGCACATGTATATTTTGTTGAATGTGAACTGGAAATATGACTCCAGTGTTGGAACTCAACCCTGATGACTCATCCTATGTCTTTGAAGGAATGATAGAAATACACTAAAAGAAAGCATGGCAATATTTTAGTTTTTAAAAAAATTAAGTAGAGATGTGGGAAGAATGTACCACAGATATAACAAGGAGACTTTAATGTTTACCAGTGACCTTACTTGTACATTTAAATGTTTAGCATAGTTCCACCAAAGTTATGTTTTCTCTAGTCACAAGTAGAAGGCAGTACTTTCAAGAAAGTATTTGCTTCCATTTTGCTTTATTTTCCATTTGTTTTCCATGATTCTTCCTAGTTGGGTTGGAAATACATGACATTAGCACTAAGGTGTTAGAAGACATCTTCTAGAAGAAGTTGTCCTACTTTAAATGTCATATTAGTAAACACACTGAATTTAGGGAAAAAGTGCAGTCTGAGGTGCTTTGTTTTGTGGAAGCCAAGAGATCTCACTTCAAAAAATGTGTTATGTGGAGATTCCAGGTAAATAACCCCTTTTAGAAATGTATTCAAATTGAGTTGTTAAGTTACATTCCATTTAATAAAACTTTTAACTATTTATGAACTTCTGACGGAATACTAGCAGTGATCAACAAAATTAGGAATCGTCATTTCAAGTGGACTGACCTATCAAATCATCTTGGTGTTATACAGTGTTAAGGGAAAAGAGATTAAAGGAAATGTCTGAGACCTGATTCTGTGTTTTAAAGGCACATGAGTGTATATAAATTTTCTTTGTGAATAATCTTATACTTAAGAGATTCTAATAGTAACACAATTTTAAAGCTAATTTTATATGAAAGAAGAAATTAGTACATCATTATGCAGCTCTCCCATTCCACCTGGTAAATAAATTTGCTGTTTTAAAAGATAACTAAAAAAATACAGAGATGATACTTTGACTCATAAATGTTTCAAATTACAGGCTGCATGTAAAATGAACTTTACCTGTAGTTAACCTACTGAAGACTAGAATTATGTCATATGAAGAATATACTGTATTTTAAGATACTTTTCAAGGAAGAACTGAGTTGAGGAAGCAGTGAAAACACAGAATTTTGTGTGGCTACATTAAATTCTTGAATGTGCATGCTGCAGTATGCACAGTATAATGATATAATTGCAAACAGACTGTACAGTGTGGTTTCTTTGAACATGAGCTATTAGAAGGTATTTTATGTATTTTATTCTGTCAGTTTGAGAGATATGCTATCAACTTAATTTATCATTATCTCAAAATGCTATCAAGAAGATATTTTAGGCACATGAGGGAAGATGAGTTTTTCTTAACTTTGCTAACAGATTATATAATATGCACCATTTAAAGTCTGTGTAACTAAGTTTTTACAGCTAATAAAAGGAAATAAACCACTCATTTAAAATAAGTATCAATTTATGTCAGGGAATGTGAGATTTGTTTAATTTCTATATTACTGGAATTTTGTGTTATAAATTGTAGTGGTTTTTATGACCATTATATCCTCATAATATCCTCGGAAGCCAGATTATAAAGAGCAAAGTTGGTTAGTTTGATTTTTTTTAATGTAAAATGGAATAAGAAGAAAAAAGAAAATGTGCCACAGTGAGTTTAATAGTTTCTCTAAATCTGTATAAGAATAGCTTTTTTTGTTTCTATTTCTTTTGTTCCTATATTACCATGAGAAAAGCTATGTCATAACTTGTTATGTATTAATCACTGGTAAAAGTATAATATGGGTGATTGAACTGGATGTGATGTTACATGTTTAAGATACTTAACAGTATGAGGAATAGAGTTGGAAGTCCAAAGGCGAGAGTCACAGTAGTGGTATATATTAGTCCTGTCCTGTCTGTCATTAATGAATATATACAATCCCTGGGTCCTCGTTAACCTCTCTGTAAAATGGTTGTTCATAATGGCTTATCCATGGTACTTAAGAAAAATCTGTTAGAATGGACTTCCCAGTGTCTGTCTCTTGAGCTGTGTAATTATTGTGTCATTGAAGTGTACATCAGTTGATAAAAGAAGTTTCTGTTTCCTGGACTTTTACTAAAAGTACACTCACTTAAGTGACTTGGTAGGTGCAATTTAGTGTTCACAAAATTTTGCATGAATGTTCTGTACATACATATTTGGAAGTCTGCTTTGGTATTTTGTCTGATAAAGGAACAGCAGAATATTTCACATTTGATTCCTATTTGAGTTAAGGTTGGCATTATGTCTTTCTAGGTGACGTGTCCACAAATGAGTCTTACAATGCCAGCAAGATAGAAAGTGATTTGGATTAAAATGAAAATTTGTACCACATACTCTGCCTGAGTGTGACATGAGAGAAAGGAGCACTGAGCACATTTGTAACTCAAATATACCATATTTTTCTTTTTATTTCCTATGGGAACACAAACTCCGGACCTGCTATAGATCATAAGTTCTGAATTGGTACAAAAATCCTAAATTCTGCACAGTGCTGACAATATTTATGGAACGTCAGTGGCTACTTGGAGTCACACTGTATTTCCAATGCTGTAAACTTTCTTCAAGTTTGAACTTATAGCTTTATATTCTACCATACTGGCTATAAAATATGACAGTGAGAAATCTTAGGGAAAGGTATAGAATCAGTATTTAAATTAAAGTACCTTAAAAAATTCACTTAAGTGTGACTCTATGATGGGAATACATCAATAGTGGAGGGCTGGGTTTGTGAATCATACAAATAGAAGCCCACAGATCCACAGCATGTCTGGACTGTAGTTCAGGTATGTTTAAAGTTACAAATGTGCTTAATTCATCCTTCTACTTCACTTTGCTTAATTGGGACATTCAGCATCATTCTCTTTTTCTCTTTTTTTTCTCATTTAAAAAAAGTCTTAAAATTTTTCAAAATATATAACCACTATTCCATTTATTTCTGTAGTTGATTTTAGCCATAATAGAGAGGAGATGTTCTAAATAGATGGGTTTTTTTCTGTGGTATGTACTGCATTCCTTGAATTTTTAACATTTTTGTAAAATGTGTGTGTAATATTGCTTGGATTTGAAAATGCCAGTTCTTCAGGGAAAAGCTGTAGTAATTGTAGCTCAACATTGTAGCTCAAGTATAACAGTAAAGTATTTTATCCTGAAATAATAAGACTTTAAATTTCATGTTTAACTGTAGAGGAAACTCTTTCTTTCCTTTTTGCAGAATGCAGTAGTTTCATTCAAAGAATTATGTGGCCTCTCTCCTGTAGCAAATCTTATGCAGTGCATTTTGGCAGTGTCTATGCACTTGGTTGGGCCTGATAATACACCCTTGGTGGTAGTGAATCTCAGTGATCAGTATCCAACTATGGAGCTCCAAGGGATTGTTCCAGAGGTCTTGAAAAAGATTGTAACAGCATATGAAATGGTGAGTAGTTTTTTGTGGTTGTCTTATATTGTCTGTTTGAAAGACTTTTTAAATATATGTGTAATATACTGTACCATGCCTGCTTTAGAAGTAATTTTAACCTATGACTTCCAATTTCGTGCTTCATTACTTGTGCTTAAAGGTAATTCCCATGAACCTACAGCAATTGGAAGTGTTTTCATACAGAGTAAAACACAGAGATTATTAATATACTGCATGCAAACGTGTTTGCACACTTCAGAAGGTAAAGTGGTTATAATCAAGAGGATTTAACATGAAGAAGAGGATGTATTGATCTACCTGTTTTTCAGTAGTTTGAAACTTACTATGTAGCCATAATTCTCTTACTACTTTACATTTTCTACTTTGTGGACCTTGGTTTATTTTGGCTTTGACTCAACATAGAATACAAAAATGTCAGGCACTGCTTTTAGGTATTGTAGTTTTATAACCACCTTGGTGTGTAAAATTCTGCACATGCTCTTTTATTTTCCTTTTCTCCATCTTTCTTACAGATGTCATTTGATTAGCCCTTTTTACACATGTAAGCAGCTGTAATATTAACTTTGGACTTTATGTTTCATTAAATACATAAATTGTGTCTTTAGAGACTGGAAATTAAACACGTAGCAAGAAAAAAGGAGGGAGGAACTAATACAGCAATAAATATTGATTTACATCTGCTTTGCGTTAATTTGAAATGTGGAAAAAAGATCCAGAAGAGTGTGATTTGAAATGTCCTCCTTACTGCCACTGAACTAATCTGGCAGAGTGTAATTTATTATTTGTTCATTTATTTCATGTTTTCTTTCACGTGATGATAATTTTGCAATAGTTATCATATTGTAAGTGTGCTAAAATGAGAAACCTCAGCTGGCAGCATCAAGTCACTTGCTAGAAAAAAAAAATGGAGAAAAATTAACCCAGTTTCATATGTATCTTGTAAACTGCTTTCTAAAGAAAAAGTAGCATTAGAATTATGCTTTACTGAAATCAAAAAAACCACTCATTGATAATTAGCAATTAAGGCAATTTATGTAGTTCAGTGGTGCTGTAAATACAACAAAATTTGGTTGGAATGATAGCACAGCTACCAGGAGAGAGTGTACATCCTCTTAGTGGTTGCTTGCAGGATATCGCTGTAATTAGGATGTAAACAAGCTTGGCTGTTGGGATTACAGCTGAACATGGAAAGATGTTCTGTTTCCTGGATGGAGATGTCTCTACCTGCAGTTTGTTCTGATGTGGTGGTGCTGCTTGTCAGTTATTAAGCTATTTTAGATACTTAGTATCTTAGGTCTAAATCTGGAAAATATTTTTTATTTGAATATCACTCAGACAAAGGTGGCTTGTGACTCCAGAAATCTTTACAATTTAAGTTTGGTTTGCTCTTTGTCTCTCACATATGTTTTTTTCCCCCACACATCTTATACTCTATACATGATTCAAATATTTATGTACTTGAGAAATCTATATTTTACTCATACATGTAAAAGTAATAGAACATTTTTTTTACTGGCAAAAAAACCCATTTTTCCATTTTCTTGTCTCTAAAATATAAATATTCAATTTCAAGCGAAGAGTATGATAATGCTTCTAGCTCTAAATGACATTGAAGATAAGTAAATTTAAGGTTATTTTAATCAAATAAAAGTTGTAAGTTAAAGTAATGAGATGCATTTCAATTTGTGACATTTGGGTTTTGCCAATACTCTGTTCAGTTTTGACAAAAGATTTTAGGCAATTAAAATCTGTAGGGTATGCTGGAAAATGAAGTCAACCATGGGTGACATATTCCCATGCTCTTATTTCTGAAAGCACATTGTGAAACAGTGGGAGACATCTATGTCATCCTTTCTTCAAAGAGAGGAGAAGAAACAGGACACTGTTTAGTTCCTGTAGTGGTATTTGCTGTAGTGGCAGATGTTTAGAGTCTGACAGTTTTATAGATTGTATGTGGGGGGTTGTATCATTTTGGTGTATATTAATATAATGAGCCCTCAAAAGGACAAATCTTACTTCATTAGTTTTGACTTGGGGATATTTTTGTCACGATTAATTAACACGTGGGTGTAAAATTCTGCTTAATAATGAGAGTTCTTTATCCCAAATTGAGAAACAGTAGATGTACTGTCAAAGTAATGATTACCTACTTGTCTTTCTTTCTGCTGGCTTAGGCCTCAGTACAGGTCAGAATTATTTAACTGTGTACTTCCAGTGTGTCAAGTACAGTAAGATATCACATGGATAACAAAAATAGAGTTCGGTGTTTATGAAACAAACCTTGACTGTTATCATAAATGCATGCATAGACTGTCACTACCTTGTGTTTCCTCTCCATATAGCACATGTAATGGCATTCTCAAAGTGTGATTGTTTCAGATTTATGATATTTTTAGCTAATGAAGGGATTCTTATGTGTCAGAAATACTCTTTTCTATAAAATGATAATAAACATAGTAATATTCAAGATTGTAATTGTTCAGAATTTGTTTACGTTGGGAGTGCTTGAAGGACTCATTGTTGCTCTGTCAAGTGAGAAAGGATGCAAGACCTTAACAATAGGACAGTCGGTCCACCTTGAAATAATTGCAAACAAGTGCAATGCTGCAGGGGCACATGGAAAGGAAAGAGTATTTTCAGTGTAACATGGGATTTTTTTAAAGAAACAATGAGGTAAATGATAATAAAACAGTGTATCAGTAGATGCTTGGGGTTTTTATCTTTAAACACGAAGCACATAGTGCTTTCTTAAATTGTCTGCATTCACTGCTGTATTAATGGAGGAGCTGTTAAGTCAGGGGTTGAAAACCCCTCTTATCCATGTTATAGGAAGTGGAGTATCTTTTCAGGATAATAAAAATCAAATATAGCTAGGAATTTTTGAGAAAGGCAAAAGTTTAAGGTGTGTATTTTTCTTTAGCTTCTCCATGCTCCTGAATATTTTTCACCCTACCATCTTTTCACTGTTTAACAATGTTTTATTTTTCCCTCTTGTTCATGAACTTCAGCTTCCTTTATGTGGTACTTCAGCATGCACTCTGTTGGTGTCATCACACCCATCACTGATCAGTGCTGCAGACTGAAGCTTGGAGTTAAGGCAAGTGCCTCTTCCACACCATTGCATGTTTTTTTTTTAATGTCTTATAACCTTTAAGATAAACAGTAAGTAAACCTTGAAAGTTATACTATGACAAGAGAGAAAAAAAGAAAATATCTCGCTCTAAGTCTGCAGCATTATTCAGTGATGAGTACAATAGCACTGCAAAGATGTGCTAGAGGACTGTACAAATAAAGGCAGATACTGTTGAGAGCTTGACTGTCTCTGTTTGCCCTTAGTGGAGGATGAAGTGTCCCATCTGCTGAGGATGTTTTCTGAACTTTGCAAGCAGGCATTTACTTCTAAGAGAAAAGCTAACACAGAACAAGCAGTAACTGTACCTGTGTGAAAAAGAAGTAGTGCTGCTACACTAATTAAGAGTTGAATGTTATTAAATCCTAATTAGATAATGCTGCTAGTTCAATTTTTTTTTCCAGTTTCCGGTGGTGGTTTTTTATTTTTATTTTTTTTAATTTTGAGGTGATTTCGTAATTCAGAATGTCTACAGAATGTGGTTATAGGTCTGTATTTGATTTAAATGAAATCAAACAAGATTAATAGATTTTATATATACACCTTAGGGATGGATTTGTAAGCAGGTCTGTGTTTATTGGTGGTGAGAGTTGTGAGATAATGAAAATGAGAGTTATTCAAATAGAGTGATGCTATTAAATTGGAAAACACCATATCATTGGGGATGAACAATGCTGTAGTAAGCTTAAATCTGGATACCTTATTTTTGGCTTTTTCCAGCTACTGACTCAATACAGCAGATTGCAGGTGCAATCATGCAGAAGTTAACTTCATGTTTCAGAGTTGGGAATTTCAGCAATGACATAAACTAAATAAGTTAGTCTATATTTTGAACTTGAACATGTCCCTCCCGTTGGAAAGCAGGTAGTTTGATGCTATACCTGGTAGAGTTACAGACTGGTCTGCTGCTAATAGGGCTTATTAAAAGCCTATCTGAAAAGGACTCATTGTCAAGGTTTTGGTAAAATGTTAGTAGTCCTTTCATACTTCAGCTACTGCTCAAAATCTTAAATATTCTTCACTTCAAAAACTCATCTTGATATTAATATAGATTAACTGAGTGGAGCGCTTCTTTATTGGGCATGTTGGATTGAACCTCATAATTCTGAAGGAAGCAAAGGGTATATCCATTGCCTCTTTCACAGGGCCTAAGAAAGAGTGATTAGCAGACCTGGTTTGAGTTACACTTAGCTCATAAAATCTGTATTAGTTACCTGTTGTTGATCTAGGTCCTTGGTTATGGTTACTGTGCAAATACTGTAAGGAAGATTACAGTCATCATGCTGTGATTATAGATTTGTATCTTGAGAGAACAAGTAGAGCAAGACTTTTCTATTTCAACTCGACCTACCAATGTGTCAGAGTTATTCAGGTGAGAAGCCTTCGTGCTCCGAATTACCCTTTAAGGTTGCAATCTTCTGGGGCAACCAAAAAAATACTGGATCCAGTGCTGGTAATTCTCTCCTAAAACCGAGTGAATATGTTGCTTCAACTTGTGCACAGGCCTAAATATTCAGTTTCTGATTGTGTCAGAGGAGGCTGAGTTCAACGTCATCAATCTCCTGTAGTAAAACTCAGTCTTTGGATATCACATGGTAACATCTGCTCACCACTTGCATTGTGCACCTGAAGAAAATTCAGATTTGTCCATATAATACCTTTCCTGAGGAATATGTGACTGGCATAGACCATGATAACTGTGTTCTGAGCCCAGTTGTTTCAGAATGTTGTTCTTGAGCCCACGACTTTGAAGTTGAGTTCTGTGGGTGTTCCATGTTACAATTTACGTCTTAGCATTATCTGGCTTATGAAGAAGAGAACTTAATGCTTCACACAGAAGATTGAAAAGCTCTTATACCTTGCTTTTATACTTGAGAGCATAACTACATAAAACAAAAAACAGACATCACAGACACTAAAGATACCGCCTGGGGAGTTTGAAGTAAATATGTACCACTTATCAAAAAACACTCAGGGAGAACAAAATGGAGGAGGTTCTCATGAAAAGAAGGCATCTTCCAAATAGCTGAAGTCATGTGCAAGTGGGGAAGACAGGATCCATATTTAACCCTGCCATGGTTAAATAAGAAATAGAAGAAAACTGACAGTGAAGAATTTAAAAAATTATCTGCACAGACTTAAAAATAACAGTAACCTCTTTTTGAAAAAGCAGAAACAGGAGTCAATCAAAGATTATGTAAGATCACTAGTTGATCAATGTTTAAAAGAAAGCCCCAGCTAAGGAGACAAAACTGCAGTACTGAACTCATTTTTACATCCATAATACCTGTAGAGATTAAGGTTTCATATGAAATACTTCTTTATGAAAGACTAATTGGAGAATTCATCTGTAAGTGAAATGTTAACAGAAGATGTTACACAGGAAAGGCAAAAGACTGTGAAAATAATACACCAGAAAGAGGAGGTACTCATTTAAGAGTTCTGAGAGATCTCAGGAGTTGATGTATCAAAACTGCTAATTGTTGTGTGTATTTTCTCACTTGAAACTATTAAAGTTATTAGTGTGGTACCAGTGTTTTAAGAGATTTCCAGGGAAGATGATGAAATTACAGATCAGAGAGGCTGACATCTGTACTGTGAAAATGGGTAGAAACTGTTTCGAAGAAGAAAATTAGAGGAAGCATGGAGAAATGTCTCATGTTGGGGAAGAGTCAATACAGCTTTTATAAAATGAAGGGCTCATTAATCCCTTAGAGTTCTTTGATGTCAAAAAGCATGTAGATGCAGCAGATCAGTCTGATTAGATTTTCCAAAGCATTTGACAAAGTTTCCTTTCAAATGCTCATATTAAAATAAAGTTACTGTAAATTTTTAGACTTTTAAAGTTATTAGATCTTTTCTGGTAGCTAAAGTAAATGTTGGACTTAACCTGGTGTTCCAGCAAGAAAAGAACTGTTAAAGACAGTTGCTTGTGTTGATTTTTGCATTAAAGGTGTGATTTTGCAGTAAGTGGATTAGAGATAATAGGTATAGCTCCTGCAACTTTGATCTAGCTAAAGTAGCTAAGCACTCTAGAAGCTGCATAAATTAGTGCTGCCCCCAGATTTGCAAAGATCGTTGAGCTGTGAGGTATGTAGCTGCTTAGACTTTCTCAATCTTAGTGGTAGATTGTTACAACGTGTGTTAAAACAGTAAATTTCAGAGCTGACAACACAAATGCAGTATTTAAATTGCGATAACCCACAGTGTATCACTGTTTCCAATATTACCTCTGGCTTTCTACAGTATTGCTTACTTTCATTATCAGTCTCTGCAGAATAGAACTGTCTTTATTTAAGTAATAAATGGATATAGTTTGGTGGTGAAGAGATCTAAGGGAAAACATACATAATTCATCACAATTTATTATTGCAAATAGCCCAGGTAATGGTTTTTGCCATGTTTAATAAATTATAGTAATTGTAGATCCTGGTTTTTGAGATGAATTGAAATGGTTACTGATTGTGTATCTGTTAGTCTGTTGCAAAAACTGGAAACAAAGCATTCATGGATAATATAGTGAGTAGCTTGGACAGTTTCTTCAGAAAGAGTTGTGCTGCTTATTATCAGTTTTTATTTTCCTGTTTTATAACAGCACGAAAGTTGTAATTATGCTTCCAAAACCAGAGCTGCAGATGATAACCTTAGCTTATGCTGGGCTTTTTCAGTCCACAAAGCAAATGTCTAATTTTGGATACTCAAGACTCCAGTGCCAAATGTTGTAAAGTATGAGCTGTTTTGCATTGATTGAAAAGCTCTGATAATGACAATTTAATGCTTCTGTGAAGTCAAGATTTCTGCATTTCTTGTTGAGAGCATAAAGAGTGAAGCTTTTTGTATCCTCTAACTAATCCCATTATGTCTAATGGCTGACTCACAGTATTCATAAGAGCATAAAATAATACGGCTACTTAGGAAGAGGAGTTCGTGTAGCTTTCTGTCCTGTTTTAATGTAGTCCAGTGAAATGTGTATGGAAGAGCATAAAAATAGGTCAGATGCATAGCAGCTTCTTATAGGTATTCCATATTTCCAATAGGAGTTCTTTTTCTCAATAAAATTTAAATTTAGTGTTTGTCTTTTTGATTCCATCTGTGTGAAAAAAACTGTGGCTATTTGAACTGCTACTGATAGTTCTAATTTCAGAAATAACCTTTTAACTACCTGTTAATTTTTTTCCACACAGATGATAGATTTTTGCTTCTTATACAGATAGAGGATGTTTTCATTTCATATACGTGTCCGTACTTATTGTCCACTTTTCGCATGGCGTTTCATTCCATCAGCTTTCATTTTAAAATTGTGAAAATAATTTTGCTACAAAAACCAGATTACCAGGAAAATGAAAAGAAGTGACTGTTGGATTTAAAAGAGTTTATTGTCCTTGGGTGCATAGTTTGGAAGAGTGCTGCTGATTATTACATTTACTCTGTCTTCAAACTAGTCTTTCTCATATACTTGACTCATGAAGAATTAAGAACAAATAGAAGACTCTTTAATGGAGGGCTTGTGCACTGTTTGTTCCTTTGGTAAATTTCCCTAAACTGGGGGAAATAAATTCATTTTGGGATACTGCAGAATAACAAGAGATTATGTCCTATTTGTTCTCAGGCCTACAAGAATTAGTTTTGGTAAGTGGATTTCATATCTTTTGATCCTGCAATGTATTATGGCATAATCTTTTCTTGCTTCTTTCTGAAAAAAACCCAACATTTTCCATGTATGTGTTTTCTAGAATATAAAAAATATTTCAAAAAGCAGTGAGGGGAAAGCTAGGCTGAAAAAGTTGAACCATGAGTCTGTTCCTGTTTTTCCCACTTAAATGGAT
The DNA here is from genome assembly GCA_013400175.1 of Phainopepla nitens. Taxonomy (NCBI): domain Eukaryota; kingdom Metazoa; phylum Chordata; class Aves; order Passeriformes; family Bombycillidae; genus Phainopepla; species Phainopepla nitens. The sequence goes on from VXBQ01016394.1 coordinate 134,179, forward strand.
AAACTGCCACTGTCAGGTACAACATTATTTTTTTATCATAATGGGCCAGTGAATTCAGATTCAGTAAGCATAATGAAAATTTCATCTGCATTTTTTTTCTTTTTTGGAAGAGGACAGTGGTTTAAAGTCTAAAGAGAAGCATAAAACTTGATTCTGCAGCTCTGTGTCCAATCCTGGGTTCCCCAGTGCAAGGGAGCCATGGATGTGCTGAGGAGTCAAACAAAGGGCCATTGAGGGGATGGAGCATCTCTCCTACACAGAAAGGCTGGGAGGGCTGGGACTGTTCAGCTTGGAGAAAAGAAGGCTGAGGGGGATCTCATCAATGTATGTAAATGCCTGAGGAGAGGGTGCAAAGAAGCCAGAGATGGGCTATGTTCATTGGTGCCCAGGGACAGGAGAAAAGGCATGAAATGAAAAGCAGGAGGCTGTGTCAGAACATCAGGTAAGACTTTTTGACTGTAAGGGTGACTGAACATGGGAACAGGTTGCTCAGAGAGGTTGTGGAGTCTCCAGCTTTGGAGATACTCAAAAGCCATCTGGACATGTCCCTGGGCAGCCAGCCATGATAAGTGACCCTGCATGAGCAAGGGGGTTTGGACCAGATGACCTCCTGAGGTCCCTTCTAACTTCAATGACTCTGTGTTAAACTTATTTTCTTGCATAGTTGAAGAAATATTTTCTAATTTAGACAATACATTTGCTGGAAACCTTACTGCTTTGAAGGAAATTTGGTTTGATGTGATGAGTCCTCTGTGTGTAGAGAAGTAGCAGTTAGCAGCTTAATTTTCTTACCTTGGTACTTTGGACTGTATTTGGATTGGAGAAAGATCAGCTTTTGTTTATAGAGCTTTCAACTTTCTGTGCAAAACCAAACCTGATTTTTATCTATAATGAAGTTATTACTGATTGTTGCCTTGAGCCAGAAAACTCAGTTCTTTTGACTGGAGATGTCAACTTTACTAAAATTCTTTTTTACATAGAGTCATTTAGGTTGCAAGGCACCTCTGGAGATCATCTAACCCCAACCCCTTGCTCAAAACAGGATCAGACAGAGCATGTTGCCAGGCCTGTGGCTAGTTGGCTGTTTAATATCACCAAGGGTGGAGACTGCACAGTCAATTTGGGAAACCTTTTCCAGTGTTTGACTATCCAAGATTCCCCCTGAGCCTTCTCTGCTCCAGGCTGACCAGTCCCAGCCCTCTCAGCCTCTCCTCATATAAAAGATGCTCCAGTTCTTTAAATCTCTGTGGCTTTGTGCTGGCCAGTAGTCCATATATTTCTCGTACTGAAAAATCCCAAACTGTGATGAGTGCTCCAGCTGTGGCCTCACAAGAAAGAGATTGGAAAAAGTCAGCATGGGTTTACAAAAGGGAAATCAGGCTTAGCCAACCTGTAACCTTCTACAACAAGGTGACAGTCTTGGCAGAGCAGAGGAAAGCTGTGAATATTTTTTTCTTGGTAGAAGTCGACCTCTGTTGTTTATGGTGGTCCTATTACAAGTTGGATATTTCCGAATTCTTTCAGTGTGGGGTCCACACTGTTAGAACAATTCATTTGAGTCGTGAGGTTTGCAATCTGATTTTACAGTAGTTTCCTTTCTTATTTGCTATAGCACCATTCTTCTCCAGTGGAAAATAAAAGGCAGTATGTATAGTTTAAAACAACTCCTTATGCAGCTGCAGAGCAAGCTGACCACAGCAGTTGTCACTGAAAAGACTAAGAATAGTTGTTCTGCTTGTTCCAGTGCCACAGCAAAGATGCCTTCTGATGCATTGACATTGAATACTGGACTGCTTGGATACAGTTTATACAGACACTCAATTGGAGCTGACCGTGTTTTGTTTGAGTTCTCAGTACCTGTAAGGGTTCTTGAGGGCAAAGAGTTTATAAGGAGTCCCTACGAGAGTTCCTTTCCTTGCCATTACTGCCTGGGGCAATGGTAGCAGCTTCTGATCCTCACTGTGTAACACATCTCTTGAAGGATGCTGTTAGCGATTTGGGAGGCCCTGTGTTTGGTTTCCTATTTTTGTGAAGTGCTGTTTGCTATTGGTGCTATTTGTACCATCCTGGGCTTAATAAAATGTCTGGAAAATGCAAATTACATGTTTATTACTGCTGTTAAGAGCTCCAGTTTGGCTTCTGAATACTAAAGATACATACATTTATTAGAAATGGTGTAGTTTGTGATTTCAGAAATGTATCTAATATGCAGAGGTTTGGATGAAAGTAGAATGTGAGTGCCATTTTACTGGAGATTTGATTTATACCTACTGTAAGTATGGTTTCAGTTTTGCTGTTGGAATGTAGGTCTAACAGTATTGGCAACACATTTACAGATTTTGAAATCTAAGTGTGTGGTGTGCTTTTCTTGCTAAAAATACTGTTCATCCTTGGCTTTACAATTCTGTCAGTGAAGGTGTTTTCTCTCACTGAGTTTCATCAGCCAGACACAGTTTATCATTGGTTGATTTTTCCATTTTAAAATGCAGCTGATGTCTCCTTGTGTGCTACCAACCAGTTCCACATGCAGTGGATTGGATAAATCCTGGGGTTTTTGAAAGATTTCTTTCCCAAGGCCTATGTTAAATGTGATATTTAAAATATTTACAGTTGAGTTCAGTTACATATTTTCCCCAAGCTGGGCATAAACAGAATGTTTTATCTTCTACCAGAAGACCTGTCTGTGTGAGTCTAGTAGAGATAGATCTTGTTCAAATTCAGCTGAAATTAAATAAATGATTTCAAATACATGCATGTGTACATACATGTGAGCACTTGCATTGATTTACATGGTGTTAGTTCATAGCCCCTAACTCTTTCATAAAACAACAAATCAGACAACAAACTTTGAAACATAAAAAAATTATCCTAAAGGGTAGTCTAGACATGTATATATTTAATTTTAAGTAACCATCTTAATGAGAGAGTTCTCTTTTGCTGAGGAGGACAGGTTTTTTTCAATATATTAGTTTTTCATTTGATTTGTGAGCATCATGTAAGTGATGAACTTTTAACAATGCAGTTCCATGAGTTTGAAGCAACAACTGTGATTTCTAACCATCATAATTGGCTTTTTAAGGTAGGAACAATATATATAATAATACAGGTCTCCAATCCTCATTGAGAATTCTGGACAAATCATTTAGTGTTTATTTCTGAAGTTTCTTAATAATAATTTAATTTTTAAATTATTTTTTCTTGATTTTTGTCCATTTGTTAGAATAACTAGGTAAAATGCTTACATGATTTAACCAATAGAGTTTGAAGAATATAACAAATAGATCAAACTGTCAACCTGGCCTCTGCAAAAATGTGATGACTTCAAGGCACGTAAAGCATACCATTCTGCATTTCCCATTTTCCACTGACCAACTGAAGAAGTAGGATAGTCCAGTCTGTAATGAGTACCTGAGAAGTTCTCTGGTCATGCTAAATTGGGGTATGGTGGTGGAGTGGGAATTGAAAGGAGAGTTGAAGCAGTTTCAGCATTATATCTTACCAGTTCTATATTTAAAATACATTTTTGGATATATTGTATCTTTGCTTCCAGAAAAAAACAAAACCCAACATAGGTTAGAAATGTGAATCAGTATTGTAAAAGGTTTGCTAAAAAATATAGCTTACTATACTTCATGTAACGTGTTCTTTTCTTAAATATGCATGGGTAATTTGCAATACATTTTTAATGATCAGGTGGTAATGATCTGGTTGTTCCCCGTTGCATTTGTGTCCATTTCCCTTTCCAGATTTGTCACTGATAATATTCTAGAAGTTGGATGTGGTTAGAAAATACCTGCTTATTGATTGGCTTGTTCAATATAGACTAGTTTAGTGTAGAGCAGCTTCTACCTGCTCTTTCTGCTCAATTTCCACCACTAATTTGCCTTGAGATTTCCATGTCTTGCTCTGCTGCAGACATAGTGTTCTTCACACTGAAGCTCCTGCTTACTCATCATTTTCTATTTCACTTTTATAACAATCATGTATATACATACCAGTATCATTTGGATTAGGCTAATTTTCTGTTTAAATATAGCCATTTATACATAGTTGTTCCATATGCTGTGTCTACCAAAAGTCTTTCAGTCTCTGTGAGCGTCTACATGAGTGTTTTCATGAGGTTATAATTTTGGCTTGAACACTAGAAAGAATTCATATGTTCGAACACTCCATAAGATTAATTTAACAAACAGCTGAATACATGCTAAAAGGTGACTGCGTGGTGAAGAGCAGTGTAAGAATAAAATTATAATGAACTAATGCTATCATTTTATTAATCAATTACAACTAGAAGGTGACACCTACTCATGCACACAGCATACTGCTCCATTATTTTCTTAGGGAAGGACATTTGAACATTGGGGTGTTCCATAATACTGATTGAATGGTAGTGGCAGTCAACCCCTGAATTATTGCTAGCTCAGTCAGTTTTGCTCTGCAGTGCTGTTCATCTTAAATACAGCTTTGTATGTATTTTAGAATCTAAAGATAATGAAAGTAACTGTTACTGGTCTTGCTAATATAAGAGCGGATATTAGAATAATTTCTGTCACATGAAATGCATTGCCATTTTTTTTGAGAAGTTCCAAAGAGGGCATTCCTTTTGATCTGAGGGTATTTAGCAGCCTGCCATACTGGAACTGTGAAATGTGAAATTGACATGTTAGTATAAATTCTTCAGTGTTAGCCTGACCATGATGAAAGAACACTAATACAGCTATTCCTTTCTTTTCCTTTCGTCTTCAGAACTAGTAAAACTTCCTGGTTTTGTCAATACAGAAGGTAAACAAAAAAGCAGTAATGTAAGCATTTTTATTCATGTTAGAATTCTCTTATTTCTGCAAATCAGTGCAGTGCCTCAGAGTGAGTTTTCTAATCAGCTGAGACTTGTTCTCCGCTGCTTCTAAATTATCTGATGTTCATGCAGAGGGTATGAAGGAAGAAGAGCAGATAGATTTGTTCTGTGTCTGGAATAGGACCTAACTGAGATGACTTAGAAATGATGTTATTATACTCATGAGGTCAGGAAAACAGAGTAGGGCAGTTGTAATATTTCTTACAATTCCTTCAAAAGAAATACCTTGAACAGGCAGCACAGTGGTTCTCTTTTTTTTTTTAATGAGTGTTCAGGTGAAAGGACTCATATTGATAGGGAACCCATCTCTAGTCCTTTTTATTGTGTATTAGCATCCCAGAGAAGCCCGAGTCGTATGTGCTCACAGCATTTCATTTTTCAAGGTGATTTTCAATCCAGAAAAACCTGCTTTATGATTTCCCTTCAGCTAGTTAGCAAAACCACATCAGCTATTGGAAGTATGCAGCTGACATCAGCTGTGTTTTGGTTCTCTCTGTTTAATTTAATTGCAGAAACAAATGTGTTACGTGACATACATATTGAAACAGGTGAATCTTTGTGTGTCAAGCAAATTTATAGTGAGCTTATTTCAATTTGTGAATTCTGTTTTAGAGACTGAATAGTAATGAAACAGTGAAATGGGGCTTTCTCCTTGATCGATTAGGAATAGTCAGTTTGCAGTGCTCCCTGTGTGGGTGAAATTAAGTATTCTCTTACTTAAATTGTCTTCAATTTGTTACACTTAACTAGTAATCAGCATAATCCTATTTATAGGTAGTTTTTGCTTGAGTGAAAATTGATATTTATATTCAAAGAACAATTCAGTTTAAAATGGGGTAAGCTAAAGTTTCCCTTGAAGCTTAGCAACCTGATCAAGTTATTTTTACTTCATATATTATAATTAACGTTTATTTAAAACAAACCCAGCATCTGACATAATATAAATCAGGCTGAGTAGATACTTTAAATAGAGATTAATTGGGATGTGAGGATTAAATTAAATTATCCGGTATGATGACCTCCACATACTCTGAGTTGCATATTCACATGCTGTTTTTGTGTAGCATGAACTAAAAATTTAAGGATGTGCATCGTTTTCTTTATTGGTTCCAACCGAAATAGTAGAAATAGAACTAGAATTATTTTTAAATGCTTTGTCATTTGTTTAAACCAGATTTTTGTGCAGCTGACAGTTATAGAAGCCTGTAGAGTACTTTGTGCAGGTGTTTTTCCCCCTCGCTTGCACAGTTGTTATGATCAAAAATCTGAGACTTGCTTGCTTGCTTCTCAAAATTGATTTATGCCTTACTTGGAGCAATGTTCTGAAAAACAGCCTCAATGTCATTCAGCTGGAGAAGGCTCGTTCTAATATGTGTAAGGAAGTTATGCCTCTTATAGTAATTTTTCTCTGAGGAAGAGTGTTAGAGGGGTTTGGGCTTTTTTCCCTGTAACATGGAATGTTCCTCCTCTGAAAATCAAATTGTGGTCTCCTAAGGAAAAGCGAGTTCCACATGAACACCCACATAAGTAACACATCAAAAATTTTGTCATTGTTTTAGTGGGGAGAAAATTGTCTGCTTGAGTGGATACCAGAGATGTCAGTGGGTAAGGTGTGAAGCAAAGTTCTTACTTCTCAGTACGTACCCTAGGCTGAAAATTCTGCACGGCTCCATCTTAGTAACTGCGCATTCAGCTGGGCTTCCCTGAAAGGCTTTTTTGTTTACAGATATCAGCTAAAGGAATAATTTATTTTTCTTCTCCTCCACTAACAGCCTCAAGTGATTTGTTTTCCTCCATAAAGCCTTGTCACATACATATGTGCAGCCACAAAAGGGAAAAATGTAGAGGAAAAAAATCAGGAAAAGCAATGGAATGATGCCTAGGAAAAAGGATGCACTGGGTCATGAGTGATCATTGTCATGAATGTTGCAGTGAATGAGGAAGAGGAAAATTGCATCCAGTTTATCTCACCCAAACCACCAAAAGAGAATTGCCTAGTTGTATCATTTCCAGTTGCTTTGATAGGCAGTGAACTATGGAGTAGACATTTTGCTTCAGTATTCATAGATCCCAGCCCAAAATTGTTGTATTTTTTATACCTTTATGCTATGTTTAGGGCATTTCTCTGCCTCATGACCAGGACAATGAAGGTGTTCACTATGTTAATGATAAATATTAGTTTATCAATTTGAATTCAATTTTAAGCATCATTTACAGATTAAAAATTTTAAGTAGAATTTAATTTTACTGATATTCTGTATATTTTAATTTATTTTCTCTACAGATGATTCACACCATCAGAATTCTGGTTGAAAATACAGATAGCTTATATGAGAAGATAGTGCAGTGTCAGAAAGCAGGTAAGTACAAGCTGTTTTTTAAAAAACTTATACAGAATTTATTGAATTTTTTGATTTCCCAAAAGTTACAACCAATATTCAACAATAGCAAAAAAAACCCCAAACCAAAACAATCCAAAAAAACAAAACTCAACACCAAAAACCTCATTATAAAAAAATAGATTACTGTAATTTAGGCACATTCACTAAGAGCGAAAAGACATTTTAAATCATAGAAACGAAAAATTGATAGAATTACATCTTGAATTTGGAAATTGCAAGTATTTTATGCATGGACAGTAGCTTGTCAGTATAGACATTTCCACAAATGAAAACACAAGATTACAGGAGACAAAGAGAATGATCTTCACACTGAAATTTTCTAACCATTTGTTCCTCTTTCTCTATGTGAGAACTTTTGTTGTGGTAGCCCAGTGTCTTCAAGAGCCTTGGTGAAGCTTGAATTGTCAGAAGAGCATTGCTGTCTGCTAATTATGTGACAGTAGTTCACAAACCAGGTGTTTGGTTCCTGTATTTCTGTAGATCTGTTGGCTGGATGCCCTCTGGTTCTGTGTAGTTCCCACAAGTTCTCTGAAAGGTTTCCTGGCTCTGATATATATTTGAAATAGGTGGTATAACTACTTTTGACCCCTTCACAAACTGACTCTTTCTTTACATGATATTTTGTAACAACTTTCTCATTTGGACACCACCAAATTTTGAAGGTTTCCTCCTTGTTTTGATAGCATATCTTACCTTGTTGTTTAAACATGCTTGTTTTCTTTTGACCTTTTAACTGTTTTATAAATAATGTTACAAATTTGCTCGAAGTGATGTATCACATTTTGCATCAGAAACAGGAATGTTGCCAAAGGCTCAGCCAAAGCATTTACAGCCATGCTTTGCATGACTCAACTGGAACAAAAGCTTTTTTATATACAAATACATTTTTATCTACCTGGTATTCGGCATCCTGCAGCTCCCATTATCTTCCATGGTTTTCTTCCATTTTTTGATTTACTTCTCTGTTCTCCTACAAATTCTAGCCTCTTTGTTTTCTTCCTTTTTCCCAAAAAGAAAACAAAAAATGCTCTTACACCCTCTGCCTTGCTTTACAAACTCTCTCCTATTAACATTGGCTTCTATCTCAGATCAGCAGCAAGGAAGGATTACCCACTTGGAATTTCTAGATCTCCCCTTGATTCACAGCATATACTCCTCAGACACTGTGAACTTTAGTCAAACCATAGAACTGTCAAAATACCTGAACATTTAAAGTTGCCCTATTTACTTGAAGTTGTCAAACATAAATACCAAACGTAAATTACCAAACATAAATACCACCAGTGACAAAATGTTGTTTCACAAAATGTTGTATCTTTTTGATAGATACAGGGATTTATCTAAAATACTGTGGTGATTTTGGCTGGGATAGTTACTTTTCTTCCTAGCAGCAGCTATGGGGCTGTGTTATAGAGTTGTGCTTTAAAATGGAGCTGATAGTGCAGAGATGTTTTTGTTACTGCTGAACAGGGCTTACACAGGATGATGTTTTGCTTTGCTTGTCTGCACGGCTTTTGCTTTACCCCTTAAACTGTCTTTATCTCAACCCACGAGTTTTCTCACTTTTACTCTTCTGATTCTCTCCCCCGTCCCACCCAGGAGGAGTAAGCAAATGTGCAGTACTTGGTTGCTGGCTGGGGTTAAGCCACAGCAGTACCGAGCACAAAATATATTGTGCTCGCTGTAAGGGCGTCACTTGGTAGACACTTGTGCTCGCTTCTTAAATCACCTCCCCTTTATGTGGTGATAGTGTGCCTTTATTTTTTAGTGTCACCAGTGTCTGAAGCAGTTTAGATCTTTGGGAAGAGGTAAGGCAAAAGCCAGTTGCCCAAATTTTTGTATTTTAGAATCGTTGCTCTTCAGAAAAGATTGCTTTCTGCTAGTTTATATGAATTCCTGTAAACTTCCGTATGTCTGACTTCCTTGAGCCTTACCACCTTATTTTACAATGGGGACAGTTGGGTCCAGGAATCCTTTGTTTAAGAATGCTAAGGACTTAAAGCTTGAGCTAAATAGTGGAGATTTTGATCTCCTTCAAATGAGAACACTCCAGCATGGTGACATAAGCCTAAGTATGGATTATGTAATAGATCCTGCTATTTAGGGCAGCTTTAGCCCTGCAGGGTCAAGGCATTTTTAAAGATGAATGAGCTAAACTGTGTTACCTTTTAGTATCAACAGGTTTTGAAGATTATCTTATGACTGATTGATCTCATGATCTCAGTAGATGCTACTCTAATTTCGAGTAAAAGATTATATGTTTTCCTAGGTAGTTTCTTGATAAGGAAAAAGCAAAATCAGGCCTTTGTCTGGGCTTTTTTGTTCTGTGGCTCAAAGAGTGAAAAAGCTGCTAAAATAAGAAGTACACAAGCAGCCATTTTGCTGTCCATAACCAGGCTTATAAGAGAATTCTGTTAAATACGCAAAGTGAATTCACTCTATTGAACTGTTATCTATCTTAAGTTTAATAATAAGACATTTGGTCTCCTATAGAATTCAGACCTTATTTGAAAATTAATGCAATATTATTTCCTTGGTTGATAGCCTTTTGGATAAGCAAAGATACAATTGCTGGGATGGCTATTTCCAGAATTTGGGTTCTTTGCTATTAATATTCTCTGAGAGCATTTAACTATAAACATCTCTCCTCATTTCAGTTCTTTAGAATTAAACTATAGTAAAAACCTCCCTGTTTTCTTCATATCAGCATATTAATTTCAGCTCAACACATTCAGTTCTTAGTTAAATAGTTATTGAAAACATCTTAGGTACATGAATAGTGAAAAGATACGAGAATGTGATATTGCTTTGCTTCCCGCTGCACTTTTCTTCTTTTCAGAATTAAGAAAAAAAATCCACATAACTTCAAGATGACTGCAGTGCCATTTATTTTGTTGCTATTAAGCCAGTTAAAGATTCTGCAAGGAAACAGGATCTAAGAGCTAAAGGGAATTCGGAGATAATCTGGTCCATTCCCTGAATCTCTTAGAGACCTAAAATGTTCCTGTATCTTTGCTAGAGTAAAGAATTTGAATGTCCAGGTCACCTTACCCCGTTTATAGCCTCCTTTGTACCCAAATCACATAGTTTTTGAACTCCTCTTTTGAATCTTCCACTGCATTTTTTGCTTTATAATTCAAGTACTGCCTGAGCTCATCCCTGGTTAAAAGAAAGAACCATGACTTAGGAATTCATTTTGGTGTTCAGCAGTGGAAGCTTAGAAGAATATTCCAAATATCCCTTAAATTATGATAATTACCAAACACAGCTTGCTGGTGACAAAGAACTACTGAATTTAATCAAATGTAGATATGACTGAAGGGTTTTTGAGCAACCTGGTGTTGTGGAAGGTGTTCCTGTGCATGGCAGAGGGTTTGGATCTGGATGATCTTTAAGGTCCCTTTGAACCCCAAACCATTCTATGATTCTATTATCTTGGGAAATATAAAATCAGTAAGGGTAAATTTATGAGTGTAGGGGAGAAGGTAGCCTGCAAGGAATGGTCTCTGAGGTTTCTATTTTAATTCAGAAAATAAAGTTATGTTATGGAGTTCTAGCAATGTCAGTTTAATGTCAATATGATGCATAAATGTGTGTTTCAGCACTGTTTGCTCAAACTAAGGATGAATTAATTTTTAAGAATTCAGATTCATAAAAAACATACATATTTCTTTCCAGATGGTTTTATCGGCATAACCTTCCCTGGGCATCTCTGCAGCCAGAATTCTTGTTCAGATTCTTATTTTCTGGGATCTCAACTACACTATCCTTTCTCTGCATTTGACCATCATAGTTTTGCTTTATGCACGTCATTTTCCTGGCTGTCATTTTGATGATGTCTGTCCCTGGATGAATTTTTATACTTTTTTCCTCAATGTGCGTCAGGACTGAGCTGCTTTCACTTTTCTTGTGTTTGCTCATTTGGTAGCAAGAGTTTGCAGTGCCTACTGGATTTTCAACCCTTGTCATGCTTTCTATCATGTTGTCCCACAGGCTCTCTGTAAACATCCACCAGGCTTACTTCCTTTGAATTGGTTTTTTAAATTATCCCACAAATATAGCTAGATTGACACATGTCCTCCTACCACCTTAACCAAAATAGTTTTCATTTGCTTCCTTGTACTCCCCACTCTTCCTTTATCCATCTGTTCTGTTTCTTCCTCATACTTTGGTTCTTTGAGTTGTTGGAGCAGAGTCTGTCTTATTTATCCCATCTATACATTGACTGACTTTATTTAAAAGTGCAAGTAATGAATGACATAAAAGGAGTATATTTTCTAACATGTACTTCAAAGCAGCCCTTCAGCAGCGTTAGTAACAGGATATGGTTTCAGGAAAGGAAATATCCAGCCATTCTGGATGGATAAACACAGTATACAGTATCTGTTGGAAAAAGGTTAATCTGAGCTGCATGCAGGAAAATACTAGGATGATGGCCATACAAACACTTCAAATACTTCTAGTAGTTGAAAATTAAAGGAATAAAATCAATTTTGTTCAAATAGTTGGAACTCCTACTTCCCCACTGTTACTACTTAGGCTTTCCAGCAAAATGACACTTCTACTGAGCTGCTGAGCTTTTTTTATTACTATTTGTTCAGGTTATTTGTATTCTAAGTTGATTTTTGACTCAGGTTCACCAAAATAAAACATGTAAGAAAAAGTAATATTCTGACAGATTAGATAATCCACTAAAAGAGTAAAAGAAATTTATGTACTTAACTATTGAGGAGCACTTTTGACTTGGTATATAGGTAGGCAATTGAGTTTTTATTTAAACTGTGAAAGGTAATGACTAGGTTCCCAACATTTCTGCAGTTATCCCTGACTTGAAAGAGAATTTATGGGTTTTATGGTTTGGGTACTGTGGAGTTCAGCAGAATTTGTTAATCCATATCTTCTGAAATACTGCCTTTCATAGCAGGTCTTTACTCTTGGTTAGAAGCCAAGCATTTAAACTACTCTTTTGTAAATAGGGAGTGAAGGAATGCTGCTCTGTTATAATTGGACTTTGCACCTAAGAATATTTAATTTTTTGACTGCCATCAGCAGGACATGCTGATCTTTAGGTTACATCTTAGAATTGGATCAATTGCTATATTTTTATGAGGTTCACTGTCAAAAGAAAGCAATCTGTTATATCTATCACCATCACATAAACTCCAACATCACCTGCTATGGTTAAAACATTCCTTGGAGACCCCTCTTAGGCTGTCTGCATGCTTTTGAAATATCTGCTCTTCCTTGTTTTCTCTATGTTCCCGTTTTTAATAAGCCAGTTATCAATTGTTTTAACTCCTTCCTCCACACTTGTCACAACATAATTTTCAATATTTATTAGCACAATAGGCTTTTGCTGATAGTTAAGGAAAAAATGGTATATTCAAGTTATTCCCTTTATTTATGTTTCTGAACTTTCTGTATTCTGTCCATCATTTTTACCTGTTTTTTTCTTGTTTGCTCTTTGTCCTGTCTACTCCTTTTTTTCTTTTCCTGTATTTTTTCTTCCTATTTGTCCTTCCTCTTCAAGTAACACCACTAAGCCTCTCTGGGTACAGCTCCACAGCAGGTCAGATTATACTGTCATTGCAAGTGCTCCCTAGCTCTGTAAACCTTTTCCTGTCCTGTGCCTTGAATATTCTTGAAAGCACATTCTACTGGGGAGGAGGGGAAGTGAAGAAATTCACTTAGATCAACATAAATAGTTTTAGTGAATAGGTGACAAGTCATTTTTCTTTATGCTCAAATCTTTTTCGCCATAGTTATTCACACCAGTCATACACCACATTTTCCCTCTATTGCTTCTCATACATAGCTCCCTGTAATACCTTGGATAGTATTGGTTGTTTTGTGAATCTGATGTATTTTGCAAATGGGTGGATGATTCCTGGGAGACATCTCACATACTTCTTAATGATCTCACTCACTGGTACTAGGGCAAATACTTGACCAGCACAGACTTTTGCATTACTCCCTTGAGTTTTCCCCTTCACATGAAGTCTTTTTTTCCCCTCTCCTGTTAATGTGATGCTAGAAAAGAAGGAAGTTAGATTTCTGTGGAAGTGTAAGAGATTCATTACTATTGCCAGTGAAACAATGTAGGCTCAGTCAGATCTGAACACTGGGAAAAATTACAATGTGCTGTAAATCAATATCTTTATTAAGTCTGCATTCTAACATTCAATAAAATCAGAAACTTTTCAATAAAATCTCGTTGGTCTCTCTTGAGTGTCAAGACTGATAAACAAAAGATGGAAACAGCAGTCTGTGGAAAAAATCCTCTCCTTTGTACCTCTCTTCTGTTTATGCTCTTCATTGACAGTCTTAATTCATTCTCATACATGTAGTGGCTGAACTTCATCCCCATTCAGAAGGAGAGTCTGTCTTTATAGAGGACTGTCTTTGTGGAATAAAGTTTTCTGTACATTGGGGGTGGAATACCATGAGTCACTTTTCCAGAACAGCTGTTTTAATATGTGAAGATCTGGTTCTCTTGTCAATTTTGTAGCAGCGTTGTTTTGGAAGAACAGAAAAAGTATTGGTGTGGGTTTTATGAGTTTTGTCAGTTGATATGAGTTCTGTTGACTTGGGGTATCTGGAAGAGTAATTTTGCATAGGATTGTTCTTGAAAGTGTTTGGAAGGGTGGAGCTGGTAGTAGCCAGTAACCCTTGGAAGTAATGAAGTTGTAGCATAGATGTTACACGTTTCCTCCTTTCAGCTTCATACCAGCATAAGGTTGGTACTGCAAGTACTTTGAATCTCTTCTGATGATGTTTAGTAAAGAATTTAGTGAGCATTTTAAGTCCTCAGTGGCTCCCCAGCATTGAAGAAAGTCTCTTGTATGGAAAACTCAATTACTGTGTTTGCACATGGGGCTGTCTGAGTCTGGATTGGAAGACTAAATGCTAATTTAAAGGAAAGGATGCAGAAAGGATGGTGCTTGGCAGGCTGTGATGCCATTGTTGTTTGAGAGGATGGAATAAAAAGGTTCTCCAAAGTATGCAATTTGTCTTTACTATTTTTCAAGAATAATAGTGCACTGGGCACCAAAATGGTTTTTAACCACCAAAGTAGAGGCAGTACATACATGTCTGCCTGTGTCTGAGGAACGTTTCCACTTTGTACAGAGATAGTGCACGGTGCCAAAGAAGTTGAACAACTAATGAACAACTAATTAAGGTACTGCATTCTTTTGTCAAGTAGTTATCTGAATATATTGAATGCAAATAATTCACGTCTTGAGCATCTTAAATCTGCAGCAAGGTATTCTTTGAATCTTCCAAGAAATTCTGATTCTCTAGTTATGGGTTAACATTTTTTCAGTGTTTTCAGTGGCATCTAAGTGTTTGGAAGTACTTCAGCATCTAATCTTTGTTCCTGCTAAGACCGCGTTTTTGCAGTTATTAATGATTTTTAGAAAATACAGAGGTATGCTAAGCATGAGTTTATTAAGGTTCATTTGAAATCTTTCTGTGAAGAGTGTTTTGCTTACAAAATATATGAGAATTTACAAGTATAGTGACTTCTACTGCTTCTCTAACATGATGGATTTGATTTATTGTTGATATGGTCTGGTAGCCAGACTCTTTCCCAATCTCTTTTTCTGATAAAATTAATTTTAAGAGAAAATTGTTTGTGAGGCTGAGATAGCTGACTGTTTAAATAATATAATCTAAAATAAAAATATTAAGAAACATATTTAATGCTGTTAAAAATTAAAGCTGTTGGTTTCAAAGATGTGGCCAAGAGTAGCAGCTATATAAGCAAATTAAATATTTATATGTGGAAATGAATACTTACAGCCTAAATCCTTCCCTAGAATTTTTCATTTCCTTTATTACCATTTAACCTACACAGTGGAGGAAGAAATATTTGAATGTATAAAGTGATTTCTTGGATTTTTTTTTTTTTGTAAAGAACAAATCTTTGTATGCAAATTATTCACGGCATCTTTGTAAGTGTTTAAGTATACATAGTAGTAAACCTGCAAGGTATGGTAACCTAATCAAAAGCTCTGAGGTAGTTTCCTTACATTTAATTTTTTTTTAATGTTTATTTCGTTTTACTTTGTATTTATAGTTCTTTTGAAAAGTGTTTAATTTGCTTTTAAATCAAAGAGCCCTACCAGAAATGAAATAAACTAGGTTTGGCTTGACTGAATTTAAGTGCTTCATACCTGGTGTATTACCAGTGTGTGTTTCATATAGACATAGTCAAATTTTGTTTGTTATTCATTTCACGTTAGGCCTATTCAGTATATGCATTTAGTGCCAGAGTTTCATCATTGTGCTATTTCACTGATAAAATTCTTTGTTAAGAGAAAAAAACATAGCAGGAGGAGCCCACCTGCTGTGTAGCCATGTCTCAGCTAGGTTGTAAATCATCTCTTGGCAAGAAAGCTTTCATCAAAGAAAACAAATAAGCATGTCAAGGAGAGATTTGGCTTTAAAAATACAGCTAAGCAAGTGTTGTGCTGGCTGTTTTACTAAAGATTCCTTGAAAAATTAGTATTTTGGTTCTCAGTTAAAGAAAAGGTGTGAATTTTTTTTGCTATAAACTGAGATTTTATGCCAGGGCTTTGTGATAGGAACTCTTACAAAAGCAAACAAATCTCCTAGTTCCAAATGTTCCTGAACTTGTACCGTACAAGTATGTCCTACACTTTTCCATGTTTCAGTTTCTTTTCACATCTTGATTTTAATAAATGTGTAGTTATCATCAGAGAGTTCAAAGATACATGTATTGTGTGTAAAACCATAATTACGTGCAGCTCGGTGACCTAAGTTCACTTTCCTTTTTAATAATGCTTCTTAACTAGTTTAAAAATAGCAGAATCACTAATGCTGCTTTATATATCACATTTTAATTAGTATCTGAAGTATGGTACTTTGGAACTATAGTGAAAGCCCAATAGTGGGAGGAATTGCTAACCAACTTCCAACAGGTGTAATTTCTAGTTAGTAATTAAGGATAATGGATTTCATATGAAGTAGCTTCGTTTTAAAGAAAGGAAGGAACTATTTTTTCAAGCTAAATACAATTGAAGATGAGTGTCTTTTAATAGTATAAAAATGTTGCTTTTGAGATATATCTCCAAATAGTATTTTTTGATGAAGATAATTTTGGGACTACAACAATATGCAGGCTATCTTTGTTCTAGCATTTCAAGCATCAGTAGAACAATAACACATATTTTAAGCTCCTATGAATGTTGTAAATTCTGAATGGTTTTGTATCTACTGAACTATTTGTGAAAAATTAAGCACTAAGAATCCAGGACATAAAACAAAGCTGAAGTTCCAGTCTGGAAGCTGTTCTGACAGGAGATGACTCAAAATTACCATCCTGTCAAGACAATTGTATTGCCTTGTATGTTTTATTTAGGAGAACTTTTTGTTATTAAAGTATGTCATAGCAATAAGACACTCTATGCACTGTCATTTAGTCCTTGTTGAGTTTATTGACATAAATGTTCCATCAGAATATGCTAAGCATAAATTAATACAGGTTTGACATCCTATGCATGTAGTACTGTAGGTCATCCTGCAGCTGGCTGAGGAAACACAAGACTGTAGGGTTCTTAAGTCTGCTTCCCAGTACAGCTCTTGAAAATTCATCATGTCGAGCTGTATTTTAAAATGAATATGAGTTTTTATATCTGAGTAATTTTCTCATTTTAAAGCTGATCACAGAACCACATCTGCAATGGTTATCATTTTTACATAAGTTCTGATTTTGCTGGTGGACATCCATCCTTATATTGTCCTTTAGCTGCAATGGTCCTTTGAAGTCTGAGGTCTTACCTGACTGGTCTAGAGTATCTAGAGAGCAATTGCTTCTCTTTTGGTTTCCTTTTTGCAAGACTAACCAAGCAAATTTTTGTTAGTCTCCTCAATGATACATGGTTCCTACTGCATCAAGTAGCCTTATAGTACTTCTTTTTTCCTCATGCTATTTGAAGTTATTGAAAATGGGAGAAGATAATTGTGCATAAAATTTCAGAGTAGCATCTTGAATGGTTAGGTATTCCTGGGGGAATGAAGAAGTGTTAAAGCCATCTAATGCATTCCAGGGCTGTGGGAAAGGGTCTGAGAGAGAGAGAAAAGCTGAGACAATCATGAAATTCAAACCAACCAGCATTCACTGGGGAACCAGAAAGAGATTCAGCACTGTTGGGGAAAATATTATTTGGAAATACTGAAGGATTGCTTATGAGAATGCTTTAGAATAAATAAGTGTACTGCAGAGGAGAAGAATATGCTGTGAAATCTCTGGTTATGCTTAGGAAAATTTGTCGACAGTATTTTGTTCACTGTACAAACCTGCTGTTGAATCATGCTATTGCTGTTTTGTTACATATATTAAGAGTATTTATATGCCTTGCAATAGCTGGAAGGAATGTTTTACTGCATAGCTGGTCTTTTTAATGTGGAAGTCTTGAATTAGTTTTCGTTTTGCAAATGCTTAGGAAATTGTATGGCTTCTGTCAGCTTGCCTTTACTTATGCAGCCATGACCAGACTTCTTAATGCAGGTTATGAAAACTAAGTGCCCTCAGTACCCCCAAGCAGAAACTCAGAAGGGAGCCAAATAATGATGTTTGAAACATCATCATGCTGGCATAAGCAGTAGAGTTACCACAGTCAAACAAGTTAAAGAAAGCTAGAAAGTAGGACTAAAGCAGTGAGCCTCACTTCAGTCCCACAAAAGGGATTGGATCACCCTTGGTGATATTGAACAGCCACCTCAGCACAGTGCTGGGCCACCTGTTCTCTGTGATCCTGGTTTTGAGCAATGGAGTTGGTCCAGAGCTGCCTTCCAACCTCAGTGGTTCTATGCAAATAAAGATTTTAGTAAAGTTGACATCTCCAGTCAAAAGAGCTTTTTAGATCTGAGCTTTCTGGCTCAAGGCAACAATCAGTAGTAATTTCATTGTAGATAAATACATTTGTGCAGTGGGCAAAAATTAAAACACAGAAAATACCATCCGAACAGAAGAGCGCATCCTATATATTCTTCATGGTCACTCAGAAAGTTGTGAGTTATAACTTTCTTAACATCTGCCACAATAAATGGAAAATCTGACTAACTTGTGCTTTCTTTGATTGAGGTGGTGTATGCAAAAATATAGTGAGTAATACATCAGGTTAATAGTATGCCTGTTATCATTCAAGAGCTCTCAGGCAGTTCAAAATTACTAATTGACTAATAAATCTAGAAGTAATTAAGCCCCATAAAAGTGACTTGTTTACTATATCTAAATGAGAGTGAGAGCTGAATTTTTACTTGCAAGGAGACAGAAAATTGTGTATATAAAAAGTAATTTAACATTGAGTTTTCTTTGTAAGCATATCCTAAAGGCACATTCACATGGGTTTATATGGACATGTAATTTATTTTGTTAATTTAGATGTGAGCATGTCGTTCCTCTTTTTTCTTCCTTTTTCTGTTATCTTGTAATAAGTTTAATTTTGGAGTTTAACACTTGTGTTATTCCTTTGTTATAGTTAATACATGAAATAATTCTGAGGCAAAGTGCAAGAAAACCAAGAGGGAACATACAAGAATGCCAAGAGAGACATAGTCAACAGTTAAATGTTGTGCTGCATTCATGCTCTAAAATTTAATTGTCCATATATTGTGTAGCAAATATTATTCATTCCTTTCAGCAGATGGAAACACTGAGACAAAGAGATGAAATAATTCACTTCAGTTAATCAGGCAAGAGCTAATGGAAGCAGAAATAAAATTCAAATCTAGTTATCCCTGCTTGTATGTTTAGGCTCAGAGTAGGATAGGTTTAGTGTAGCATGATGGTGAGGAGTTGGCCAGTCAGTGAGAGATGCTGAGGGTAGGGGGGTGATCAGTGCTCTTTAAGCAGGAGGCACCTGTTAGCTGGAGGTTTATATGTGTGTGCCTGGTAGGATGATCTGACTGTTTCATTTTCTGAGGAAGGATGATGAGATGTTCCTGCCAACTTCCAAGTGTACTTAGCTGGGGTGGAATGGCTTTGGCAGGACAGAAGTGTATCATAGCATGAGTGTAGACTGGGAAGAGCATCACCACAGAAGGTTCTTGGTGAACATAAAGGAGCTTTTCTGGCTGGCAGAATATACGGTCACCATTGTGTCCACGTCTGTGATATCAGCAACTTCGTAATACATCAAAATAATCTGAAACCTACAAAACACTAATTCCACATTTAACATGCAGGCACTCAGCATTAACCTGAATATCTGTCTAAGTGGCTTGAGTTTGTTATTATCGATTGCTGGTGTCTACCAACTTAAAAAGCAGTAATTATTAAAATGGAAATGAGATATAAACTTCAAAAGTTTACTGCAGTATGTCTCAGAATTCATTGTACAGATTAGAAAATCTGTACTGTTGTGATGGCTCTGCACTCTACTCTGTTACAAGTGTAATATTGTAAATATGGATCTGTGTATAATCTTTCCATAATCATATTGGGAGTTTATTATTTTGGTTGATATGAACAGGACATGGATACTTACAACAATGATGGGTTAATGAACTTTAATTTCTCACCTGTTTAGAAATCTGTTTTGGGGAAATAGAACATGAACATTATATTTGAGACTGCAGAGGCAGAGCTATAGAGAAGTGATTGAAACACAAATGATACAGTATGTTAATTCAGGGAAAATATTTGCCATTTATTTTTCTTGTAGCAAAATTTAAAAGAGTAAGAAAAGGTAGAAAGAACAATTTTGCCTTTCAAATGAATCTATGAATACTTATTAAAACGTGTGTGTGTATAGGTGGGAGTAAGGTAAGGGAGTGTACAATGAAAACATTCAGTCATCTCTCTTTCTTTTGATGAGGAACAAGTGTGGATAAGAAAGATTATGAAGAAGAGATAATGTCCTTAAAAGTCAGTCTTCTCTCAGATTGACAACCAACCCAAGTTTATATGCTTATTCATGGTGATTAAGTACATGTAAATTTTGAAGTACATATGCTCACTGGGCAAATAGAAGATCGCAACCAACACAGTTAAAATTATAATTTGAACTTTAGCTGTTATGTTCATAGGTGTGTATCACAGCCACTTGCCAACTTTTGACCTCAAAATACCCTGTATGTTATTAGAGATGGAGGTCCTGAGAGCACCACTGGACTATGGCTTTCATAGGACAGTAGCTATAATCCATGTTAGATTGATCTATGTACCCATGGAAGGACATTTGACTTCTCCTGTGTGAAGGAAACTGTTTAAAGTTTATTTTTATATGACCTGTCACAGCAGCATGGAAAGCAAATTATGTTTCTGCTATCTGTGCAGCGTAAAAACAAACTTTGATTGGTCCACTTGGTGCTTAGATCAAGCTAATCTGAATTTTACCAAAAATTTTTGATTTGGGGTTTGTCAGATACAGGTTTTGTGGCCACAGTAGTTTACATGGTGTGGTAAAATGTCCTTGGCATTCCTTGGCAAGTTCACTTGGCATTCTTCCTTCACAGTTATTCTTTATTCTCAGGGATAAGGTAAAGTGTTTATTTTCTGGGCAGACTCCACCATATAAGCTGTAAGCTGGACAACTGTGATGTAAATGCATGGAAGAACAAGGCACAAAATAAATTTATTAGGCTAGAGTAGTTAATGAAATTACTGTTTTAATCCTATAGCAAATACAAAAAGGATTTTATACATGGTACAACAAATTCAGTTGTGCTTAGAGACTATATTTCTATCAGAAATACTTGCTGGGCTCCATCTTTGTGTAGCAATGACCTAACAGGCACTTCAGTAGAATTTTTGCTTAGAGACATTTGTATATATTGGCATGTTGCATAACATTGCATCTACATCTACTACATCCGAGAGATTTGTGCTTGAAGAATAAAATTTCTGAAGCTTTTTCACTGTCTTTTTGCCATATTAGTTTCAAGTTGCTTTCTCTATAATCATAAAAATGCACTAAAATAGATACTATATTTGTCCCTCTTTTATTCTCCACAGCAATGGAGTTTCATGAAAACCTGCACAATATAGGAGCAAGAGAAGGCCTAAAAGAAAGAAAACTGCAAAAATCAGTAGAAAGTTTTACGTGGAACATTACAATTTTAAAGGTAATGTGTATTCCTTTGGTTAGTTACTGTATTTTTCTCTTCAAAACTGTCATTCTAATATTGTTACTGGTCATTACTCTGTGTCATAGTTCAACTGGATTTATTCACTTCTATAATCATAGTTTGGTTTATATAACCTGAAACACAGCAGTGTCTCCACGTGACTTGTTATTCTCGTGTGGTGTTATGGAAGCTTATTTCATTCAGTTTGTCTGACATTTTCTTCTTGCAATCTTCTTCAAAACATTGGCAGGATCCTTGGTAATCTTTAATACCTGGCTGAAACAATGAGTCCTGACTTCTGCAAAATGGCTCAGGCTGGAAGGAAGCTATGCCATTGTTTAAACCCTGTTTTGCGATTTGAAAGGGAATAAGTGTTAAGGTTAATGCAGTTACTGAAAAACAAAAGGGAAGCTGTTACTGCTGCAGTCAGTGATGCATGGTGATTAATGGTAGAAGAAAATTATATTCATAATGCTGACTGGAATAAATTGAGTGTATGAGTGGAGATTCTCTTTACATTTTGTGAGCATATTTGCTTACATTTTGACAAAAGAGTAAATGGTGAAGTATAAGAAAAGCTTTCAGCCAGAGGCCCTCAGGAAACTAGAATGTGGAACAGTTCAGGTTTCCTATCGGTGGTCTTTCATCTCAGCAGAGTATATCAAAATTTGTAGAGATAGCAAAACTGCCTCCCTTAATTTATTCCCTCGACACTATTCTTCTAGCTCAAATTATTCAAGTTTTGTGTTTACATCCACTAATGAGTTCTTCTTTCCCACTCAAATACTTCTTCACTAAATTAAACTATAAAGCCTGTTTTAATTATAAAGAATATTATTTTCTCCCACCTAGTTTTTATTTTTAGTTCTTGAAAATACAGTTCCATACTGCCTCTTCTTACAGTGAACTATGACAGGAAAGCAGTAATGCATATGTATTTCTCCAGCTTTCCATGTTGGTTTGAACTGTTAAGCTTTTCATGATGTCGCTCGGTGCTCCAGTCCTGCTTGTGCTATACTGCACAAATCCCCTCCAAGGAGAATCAAAAAGCAGTGAAAATTGCTACAGCATGTACAGTTAATGAATTCTTAAAATATGCTTGCAGGTTCTGCTTATAGGTAAAGGATCAGAATATCACATTTCCTGTGTCAGAACAGAGTTTCCTGAGGATGGTGTATGGGATGTGTCGTGTATCAGTCCTGTGCTTCCGAAGGGATAGAGAAGAGTTAGTTCAGTGGCTTTGGGCAAATGTCAAAGAAATAAATTCTTATCCCTTTTCTGTCAAAGGTGTCAAATAGCAGCTTGGATAGGCAAATCTATTTTAATGCTGCCTGAAACAGCAGTACCTTTGCTTCATCTCCGCTTTACGTTCTGAGCATACGGGTTGGTGGGGGGAGGTTTGCAGTTGGTGAGTGACTGAAATGTGAAGTCGTGATTTCTGCGTTAGCCAGGAATTGAAGAAGCCACCTGGTAGGTCTGGCTCTGAGGAGCACTGAAGGGCTTGTGTACATGTCATTAGGATTACTGTAATTTTGAAGTTACAAGGCCTTCCTTTTGAAGAGATTATTGAGAAAATCTCTTCAACATTGACTCAGTGGTATTTTTCTACTCAGAGATTAAAATCCTTTTTTAGGAAGGTACAATTTGTCCCATAATACTTTAGTTTAAAAAAATTGCTGAGATTTTAATCAGCCTGTTGTTGAAACTTTAACAGGAGGCATTACGGAAAGTTCTGGTATGTTGTTACATCTTTAAAGTTATTTACAGGTACTGTAGTTCAGATAAGCTGTTGCTCATGTTTAGATGCACAGAAAGTTAAAGGCTGAGATTTGTTTGAAGTGGCACACAGAGGTTTTTCACTCCAAACTCTTTAACTGTGGCTTATAACCATACTCTTGTGTCATATAATTAAGCAGAAGTTAAACAGTTTCCAAGACACTACTCTTCCTGTCTGGAGAAGAAGATCTGCAATCATAATTTCGATCTAATCATCCTTCCATTACCATGTTCCAAGTTCTCAATATGAGAGAACAGGATGAAAAGTGAACATCAACTTTTTTTTGAGTAGAAATTGAGCAGAAGAGCAGCAGTCTGAACCACTTTAAGAATTTCTTTTATGTGTTGAATTTTTGGCCTTATTCAAATTAACTTCCTTCTCAAATAGTACAAAAATCCATGTGGAAATACACAATAAATATGTGGACTCTTTGCTATAATATAGGAATTATTGTGTGGCTCTGAACAGCCTTACTAAATAATCCTACATGAGTGCCATCCTCAGCTCCTGCACAGAGGACTCATGGAATGCTCACATGGTGTGACTAATGTATTTTCCAGACTGATCAAGCTGCATTTTACCCTTGAGATACATATTGATTGTTCTCCTTCAATTGGGACATTTTGGCTGCAGTTGATGCAATGGAAAGTTTGATAAAATAACAAAATTGACAGCTTAATTCTAGGGAAACTTTGTTTAGAACATCTGACACAGTTATTAAGTATCTCTGTGTGTTTTGCGTGGACATACATTACAGTTACTGTGTTAAAGGATTTAATTTTTCTTAATTTGAAGGCATGTGGCCAAATTTACTATTAGTATAGTATGTTTGAATTCAGCTGAAATGCTTCCATGCAATTTGTGAATGTGTATATGCACACATGCCCATTCTTATTCTCCCCATATATGTACACAGAGATATTTAACTTCACAACATCACTTAGAGTAAATTTGGTCTGTTGCCTGATTTAGAGATTGTAAACTGCTGGAATATTCATCTCTTTCAAATAGACAATTATTTGCTAGTAATTTATTTATGGTTACTACTCAGGCTGATAGAATTCATATTTTCTAAACATAGATAATCACATTTTCTGCCAAAAGTACAGTGTTGAGGAAGGAAAATCACTCTTAAGTGCTGTTGCAGCAGACTCCTACAACCTGTTGTAAAAATTTATGGACTTGTCTGGCATAGAAAAACTTTGAGAAAAACCCTCTGTAAGGCTCAGAATTTGAGATGCCTGTAGGAAGAACATAACAGCATCTCTAAATTTGTCTTGGCAATGAAGAGCTGTTCTCAACACAAAGGGAGAGGTCCCTGGAAGTATTTGGAATGAAGGTGGGACTCCTAACTTCAGCATTTGTTAGATGTTTCTTGTTGGCCATGAGCTTTTAGATGTGTCCCACTATATGATGTGAATTACTTTCTCTTGCAAGGTGTGCAGTCCATAGTGTCTGTTATCTCTGTAACAGCACTGGTTCTGCAACTGCAGTATTTTTACAAATGTATTTATAAATGGAACATTCAAGACACTTACAGGACTGCAGTTTTTTACTTTTTAAAAAATAATCTGAACTTTCTCAACCAAACCTCCATGTGAATTCTGGCAGCCACAGAGCATTCCTAAAGCCTCTGATAGTTGCTGCCTGGTCCTGTAGGTCCTCAGAAAACATCCCAGTTCAATTTAAATATCTGAAGCTACTAGTCTCTTGATGTTGCTGGACAGATGGGATTTTGGCTCCTAATTAGCTCCTTATTTAGAAGTTAGGGAGTTAAGGCCTTTATGTCCTGATTCCAAAACTGCACTCAGAGCACGTCAGCTGGGCATGGAACATTATAGTGTGTCACAGAATAATAGAACGGCTGGGGTTGGAAAGAACCTTAAGGATCAGCAGTTTCAGCCCCTCTGCTGTTGGCAGGGACACCTCCCGCTCCACCAGGTTGCTCAAAGCAATGTTTCCATGTTTGTACCCCATGGAGCACTTTGAGAAAGGGATAGTGGCTTCTTACATTTCCTGATAGGAGCTTCAGGTTCCAGATCCTGAGCTAAAGACCAGTCATTAATTATAGTTTCTTGGGATTTTTTTGGAGAAAGGGTCCTCATGCAGTTATTTCAAATGTCATCTGTACAATTTTACTTTCAGGTTCACACACCTAGTGAAGAACCAGTTGATCAAAAATCATAAGTGAATACATAACAGCTTGTGAAAATGGCTGTGCTGAGAAATGCTAGTTGATTCTATATCCAACTGACTCTGAAATGGTACCTCATTTTGAATATACAAGAACTGATAGGAAACATTTTGGGTTTGTTTCCAGCTACTGTTAAGGAGCTATGATATAAAAACACTGTCTCTTAGCCAAAAGTTTCAAAACAGACAGAATATTTTTAGCAATGATTTAAGAAAAATAAACCAGACTAGATGACATGGGCATATGGGGCCAGAGAAATTTAAAGGGTACTGAATTGTCCAAATTAGTCCATATTCTTTATTGCTGCTATTTACCAAAAGCTTTTGAATGAATATCAGTTTTGTTCTTTGATCTTCTTTAAGGTCTTTTTTTCACGTCTGCCTAGAAAACAACTTTTTCTGAGGCCTGTGAACATGAAATATTCAAGTTACACAGTGCTTAGTTCTGTAAGTGAATTTTAACCCTGGTGAAGGAAAGGGAGCAGTGGTTGCCGTGTGCTGCTGTGAGGAGAGTGCTCTCCCAGTGCTCTGCAAGGCCTAGATCCATCCTGCTCCCAGTTGGAATTACCACAAGCTGCCTGTTAACCACAGTGCTGGAAGTAAATTCAAGTTTTTTGGTGTGCTAGCCAGGCAACACTAAGGACTAAACTAATTTATGTTTTGACTTATCTGAGATGAAAGCCTGGTGAAGACAGCCCTTCCACACAGCAAGCAACACACTGTTTTGCTTCTGCAGCTGCTTCAGATCCCAGCATGGAGTTCTCTGCGCAAACCAGCTTTGTTTCTTGGAAAGTGGGGTTTTCGGTACTCCCTTCAGATAAATCTGCTTGCCTAAAGTTTTAGCTCTTTGTAAGTCTCTTGTATTGACTTTACAATATGAATTTTATCAGAGCAAGTTGCTACAGTCATTTGGGTCTGCTAAGATGGTGAAAGACCGCTGAGTAGTCTAGATCGGAGAGATTCCCATGTTCCACCTTGCAGTCAACTGACTTTGCTATTAAGTCAACAGCACCAACTTGTAAAAATCAGGATGCATAAAATATAAAAAATTGAAACTGAATCTTAAGAGCCCTTGGAGAAGAGACATTAATACCTAACTAGAAAGAAAGCCTTTGAGATTGTTTAATTAAGTGTATGTGGGATGGCAGGTTTTTTCGAGATCTGGATGCCTTTTTAAATTTTCTGCCTTTCCAATTCACTGTATTACTTTTCTATGGTGTTCACTTGACTGCAACTTGAATTTTTGAGGTGCATGCTGTTTAATTTTCCCAGCATATGTCTTCATGATGGTGTATCAACAGAACTAGGCACTCCACACAAATTGTGCAGAGCTCTCTCACTTGAGCTCATGGCATTTTTGGTAGCAGTGGTTGCCTCTTGTTTTATCTTGAGATCAAGACATACCAGCAGATAATGGCAGCACAGTTGGTTTCACAAACATTTTTCTGAGTTCAATGGCATTCAGAAATAAATTCTGAGCATTGGAGAAAAGAGTAACGAGCCCTGATACATTTTTTTATTTCACCCTGGTCTGAACATGATACCACTTGGTCAGCTGTGTTTAGTCTGAACACCTTGTCTGCAATAATCCAGCCCTTTATCCTAGATCTTCTTTTGTCTTTGAAGTTCAACTTCCATAATTGGAATTGTGCAGACACTCACAGTTCCCTGCTGAAAACCAGCCATTCTTGCTAACCCCTGATTCCTTTTTCCTCACTTTCCTACATCCACTATTCTGTTCTTACTTGATGCCTAATATTTTCTTCTTCCTCCTTGCCACCTCTAGGTTGATCCTAGATTGGATCATTCCCAATGACTGTTAATTTTCATTTTCTCATCACCTTACCCAATTCATTATGTTCAGCAGCCTTCTTGCTGCTCAGTGTTTTTGTTTTTCTTTCTCACCAGCTTTTATTCTCATTACCAATATTTTACTCTTTTTGAATTGTTAAGGCTTCTACTTGCATATAATTTTCAGGCTCCTTCAGGTGAATTTTGTCGATCTGTATTCTTTCTGTATTCCAGTCTCAAATGTTATCTCAATCTTTCCCTTTCTCTTTCTTTGCTCACCTGTCAGATCCAAATTTAGTGTTGTTGCACTGTGTCTGTGTTTCACAATCTCCCCTTGCAGTAAGACCTAACATCTGCCTTGTATAATGCAGTCCAGCTTCCCTTTCTGCAGCCCCAGGCTTCATGCCAGGTCAGTCCCAGAGATCGCTCTTGCACCCTCCTTTTCCCCATCCACCTCTTCTCCAGAGTCTGTCTCAGGCTCTTCCTTCCTCCCCTCTAGTCTGGCTTTTGGACTGCCTGCATTGGCAACCCAGTGTTGGTGGCGTGGAGAAGCCATCCAGGAAAAAAACCCAACTTTTTTCCTAATGCACATTCATTATTCTGTGGGAATGGAATACACATTGTCTTGCCACATTGCTGGAGCTGTCAAGAGATGAAGGATGATCAAGACTGGAATCCCGAGTGATTGTACTAACCTCATTCAAAATCTGATTTTTGTTTATTAAAACCTCATAGCTTGGATCTGCTGCCCTGTCGGCATTTGAATTACAAGTCCCTACTCCAAGTGAGAGTAGGGAAGGAAGTATAGAAGATTATTAACAAACTTCTGGTGGCATTTCCCCATCTTTATTCTCAGAACTGAATGAACCATATGGATGAGGTTAAAGAATAATATTAAACAGAAATAATAATAAAATCTGCCCAATCTGCCAATCTACCCAATCCTGTGTAGAAAGTATCAGCTTAAGTAGTTAGAGTTTGGCAAGCATATAAGTAACTGAAAGCAGGGGTGTTTTTTTAACTGAGAAGTTTTGGGCAACCATATTAATAGGCTGTTTGCTAGCAGCTCTGCCTATAATAAACAACTTGATTAAAATTCCAGAACTATATTCTGCTAATCCATGTAAAACAGAACATGGGCTAGAAACAGATGCACTCCAGATATGACTCATTTAGTGTGCTGGAGTGTTTTAAATTAGCTTTTAGTTTGTTAGTTTGGAAAAAAGTATGTGATTTTTAGAAAAAATAGCTCTGGTTTTCTTTAGAAGAAAATATTACTGAATCTTGTGCTGTGATTGATGACATTCTAGATTTTTTCCTCTCTGGTGATCAGAAAAAAAGACTTTGGCTGTTATGGTTTTGGGTAAAGGGAAGGGGGGGACATTATTTCTTTGAAGAAAGTAATATTTGTTTTCAATTTATGTGTCTCAAATACGTAAGTGTGCTCACTTCATTGGATAGTATTTACATTTTGAGTTGCCAAAGAAGCATCAGAAGTATCACATCGTGAGTGCACACGTTTTTGTCTGACTGCTATTCTACTCCTATATTTTTAACATCAAGAGATAAAGATTCATTTCAAGCTTATTTGGCAGAGGAGAGGCAACATATTATCATTGGAAGACATATTTTCATGTCTTCAAGAGAAGTGTCTGTCAGGAGACAGAATTTACCCAGGAGGGACAGACATGACAGGAGAGGGTGCAGTCAGTGTTCATACCTTACTGGACACTGGTACTGGCAGTCTCAAGGAACTACAGTACCTGGACTTTTTGTGTGTATTTGTGTGTGTGTATTTCTCCCCTTCAGGTATGAATTTCTCTCCTTCAGGTATTTTCCTGCAAGCTGTGGAGCAGTTCTCCCTCAGCAGTGTGGGCACAGCACAATCACTTTGGCCCTTGCAGACTTGCTGCTCATTTTTGAATTTTCTGTGCTTACCAGTAAGACAGACATGCTTACATGTGCTACAGCCTTGCTCATTCGCTGCAAGTGGGCAGGGTAGGCAGACACCAGCTGCAGGGAGGACTGTCCACGGTCTACCAGTGAGAGCTGTTGCTGTTAGAGGGCTTTAATCAACTCAGAGAGATGGAGGACTGTAGAACAAGAGCCAAATCACCCAAGCCTGGGACAATTTCTCTTACAGCTTTGCTTATAACTTAATTGCTATGAAGAGGAAGAGTGATGTGGTTCTTAAGGACATGGTTTAGTGGTGGACTTGGCAGTGTTAGGTTAATAGTTGGACTTGATGGTCTTAAAGGGCTTTTTCAAACTAAACGATTCTATCATTCTGAAGAGGGATAACAATAGTGCTGAACTGCAGACAGCCTTGTGAAGTCTTTGTCATCACTGTCCTTTTCAGGTATTGTTCACCAGTCTGTGTTTTCATATTTCATGCATTGACAAGCATTGGTCCTTTACCATCCTGCTATTGAGTGAATCACATCGCTAAGAAAAAAAAAAAGGAACCAAAAAAAAAAAGGAAATCTTTAAATAACTCCCTGAGGTATTAAAATGAATCGTCACAATTTTCATTATGCAGAAACATTTATAGTCCCCATAGATTAAAAATACAGCACAGATTAATTTCTTGGAAACTGTTAGGCAGAAATTACCCATACCCCATGGCTGATCCACTGACTGGCTTCAGTGAAAGGAAAGAGCTTGATTCTTTCTAACACCAAATAATCCCTATTTGAGTTTTGTTTTGGTTTTTGAGGAATTTTTTGTTAGTTTCATTGGTTGTTTTGGTTTTGGGTCATTCTTTTATTAATTAATTAATTAATTTTTTATTTTTTTTTTTTAGCAGGACAACTATACTTTTAATCTGAAACAAGCAGAAGGGTAAAAGAGAAAAGAATGCTGTTATCAAATGTATATTCTAACTGCACTTTTTTTCCTTACAGGGACAAGCTGATCTTCTCAAATATGCTAAAAATGAAGCACTGGAGAATCTGAAGCAAATCCATTATGCCACTCTTTCATGTGGACTTAATAAGCCAGGCACTGAAAATGCAGAAATCTCAAAGCCTCGTCGAAGTCTGGAGGTCATACCTGAAAAAGCAGGTGATGAAAACGGAGACTGAGAGAAGGCTCTTCTCGTAATTTTGGAGTTTATAACTCTGTGACCAATTGTAGCTGCATAGGACATTTGCTTTGCACTTACTGTTGGAAAATATTCTGAATTTTTAAAGCACAACTGGAGAAGCTAATTACAATCTATTGAAACTGTGAATGTATGTAGCAACTCTGCTTGTGAAGGCAATGATTTTGTGTAACATGGAAATTACATTATTGGCCTAAATATAGCATATATATGTAAAAGATACTGTAATTCAGTAATCACGTGCTGAAAAGTTCATTGTAGTGCCATCAGGAAATGAACATTTTCTAAATGAGATGTAACTAGCAGGAAATCAGTTGACAGAATTTGGCAAGATGCCTTGATTTTCAAACCAACTCGATGCAAAAGTTATTTCTTTCTTTGCACAGTTTTTTAATTGTGCTAGTGAGATATATTATTCTTTTGAAAATCAGGTCTGAAAAAGTGGAATCCACATGTTTCACACTATATATAATTCAGCCGCTTGGATATTTGGGTTTGAAGTGGTATTGATTTTATTGTTGAGCCATAAACTAAAATGAGAATGTAATTAGACAGTGATCACTGACTTCAGTGCACTATAGGAGAGCCATCATGTAAAAGGAAAATGTGCAATCAATCTGATAGCCTATGTCAGAAGAAGATACATACCTATTTTGCCTAAGATCTTCTGGAAATGTGTGTAGATAATGTGACCAAACCGCAAGCAAAATGATGTAAATAGTTTTTCATTTTGTGAAGTGAAGTGCTCATATTAAAAAGAGTTTTATGAGATTGCTCCCAAACAAGTAAAGCTTTTAACTAAATTTTAACTTTTTTATTTTTTGAATATTTTCTTCCTTACAGAATAGGTGATATCTCAATAAGCAGGTTTGTCAAAAAATAAATCAGTTGCTGTTCTGATTCTGTTTTGGTTTTCTGACAACATTAGGTAAAAGTATTGTAGCTGATATGCTCATTGTAAAATGACTATACCAACCTAGAGTGTTCTCTTACTGTTTCTGATTTAACAATAAAATGGACTATATAATTACAGAAGCTAATAAATTTGAAGAAAAACAAATGAAATCCTACAGAGATAAAAATGCACTTTTTGTTCAGTTGCAGGGGAAAAGGGAAGATGGTGATGGTTGTTGAAAAGCATTGTTTTAAGTAGAAGTCTTCAAGACATGCATTCTGCACGGATTTTTGTTTTAACCAGTTCAAGATGCTCTTTCTGCACTGAGAGTGTAATGAAATCTACATATATATAACATCCTGTAAAAGTCAATAGAGCTGTAAACAAGAACGTCATTACACTTGCACTTCACTGAATTATTAGGGACTTAATTTATTTTTCTAGACATTGTAAAATTCAAGTGGGGGTGGGGTGGGATTAAAAAAGTTTGCATAGTAAATGTCACATCTTGAGCCTGCACTTTTTAATGTCAAACTGTATGGGTTAGAAGCAGTTTTAGAAGGTGCTAAGCTCTTTCAGTGTCTAGTTAGAGACTGTGTGCCTTAATGTTAGGGTCTTGCCAGGACTGAGTTTTGTTCTGTGTAGTACAAAATGAAGCATTTAACCTGTGCTAAACACCTGCAAGTGTTGCTTTTTAGGCAGTCCTTTTCTGTGCTAGCAGCTAGAAGTCTTCTGGTGGAACCTGAAGTTGGTGTGAAGCAACTTGAAATTCATGTTGTTAACTGTATTCTGAGCCATTGTGAAATTAGTCTTCCAGGGCCAAATCTATCATATCTAAATCTGACTTAGATTTAGATTTAAATTTATCTACAGCAAAACATCTGCGTTAGATCAAGATCCATCTTCACCATAAATATGCAAGGTCAGTTTCACTTCATCAGAAATCCCAAAACCTAGGGTGTTGGAATTTTATTTCTGACTTTTAGTGCTAATTGAAAGATGTAGGCTGTGGGAAAATGTCATCTCTGTTTGCATTATGCTACAGAGAGACCTAAAAACCAATAAGGCTCCTTCTGCAGTCCTGCCCCAGCACTGTTTGCAGGGCATTTACAGACATTATTTATATCACAAATGAAGCATTTCTGTAGAGTCTCTTCCTCCAACCAGGTTATCAGAACTGATGTCTTGGGCATTCTTAGCATTTATGTATTTCTGTTTAGCCTATTACAAACTGAACAGAGGTGAAGGAACATTGAAAGGGTTCAACACAGTTTGCTGACTTTCCTGTGTTTTAAGGAAAAAAATAGTAAGTGAAAAATGATTATCACATAGACAAGGGCTGAGAGATTTTGCATGTTCCACTCTTATAATATATGTAATTGTTGATTAGAACACTGATCCTGTTCTACCTTGTTAAAAAGGAAGATAGTATTTTTTGAGTAATATAGATACATAATATATCTTTTTAAAAAAAGTTAAAATATATGCATTTAGGTAACCGACCCTTTAAATATGTTAGGATCTGATTTTAATGCTGATTCCTTAAAATGGAGGTCACTTTTATGCATTATTCATGCTTGGTCCAAAACTGTATGTACCATAAAGTCTTAAAATGAGCTGAGTCAAGGAGATGCTCGGAAAGGTGATGTGTAACTAAAAGTGCTTCAGGGAGCTTACATGTTGTGTGTTAAAAGAGTTCTGGATAAACACTTGCAAGCAAAGTATCTGGCTCTAATGTCAGCCCAGTGATCATTATTTCAACAGCAAATATATTAGGATATTTTTTCAGTAGTATTTTCGTAAAGCATTCTTTGCATCCATATTATTAGCACATTTTTTTTACCATGTTTATTTTCAGTTATATGGAAAGATGCAACCAAGACCCAGCAAAATATTCAAAATAAAATTAATCACAGGTTGACTTCACACATTTTGGGGGGGCCTTTGTTTTCTTAAATGTGCTGTAATGCAGTTGAACTGTTTACATAATTTTTAAACTGTAGAAGATTGACCCAAAATATGAGTGACTATTTATCTGACTCCCTTTTTAGCTTTGGTTTGGCTCCAATAATCATTGAGTGAATACAGGTATATGTCAATTTAAAATTAAAGGATAATTGGGAAAGGAAAAGTTCACATACAGATTAACCGTATAGACACTAACAGTTAATTCTTTTTTTTTGAACACAAGGAAAAGGTTAAACAGTGCCTGTTTGAAAAAGGAGCATCTCTCTAAACCTCATCTGCATTCTTCCTCCCTTCCTCATTGGTTTTGCTTGGTGTGGTACATAGCAGCCATTGGATATTTAACCACAGAGCCAGGACCATGCCTTCCATCCTCTGTACACACCAGCCAGCTGTAGCAGACAACTCTGTTCTGCAGGAATTCCCCAGCAGCAGTTACCAAGGGGCACTCCTGAGCCTAGTGATGCTACCAAAACAGCAAAAGCCTTCAAAGCAGAGCTGAGGGCCAGGCTCTACTCTTGAAGCTGTGGCCTTTCTGATGTCACTGGTGGTCTTCTACTTAAGTCAGTGGGGCTGGGATTTAAGCGCAGTGTTGCAAAGTTTCCTCTTCATCTCTGGTCCTTCTTTCTTTTTATACCTTCATGTTGTTCTGTTGCTGCAAAGAATAGAATGGTGCCCTGCACAATTTCACAAGCTGGCCCATGCAGACATAGTGAAGGATGCTGTATGAGTCAACCATTTTTTCAGCTGCTTTGTACGGCACAAAAATAATTTTATAAGACTCCATGGCTGATTACTGTATTCACTTTTTCCTGTTTTGAAGTTGAAACAGCAGAGAGAGATGATTCAGAGTTGCCAGCGTGAAAAATGGAAGTGAGTTCCAAAAATTTTAACACTAATCAAATAAACTAATCTGCTCTTTCAGTGCTTGAGTATCCCTTCCATTTATGTGATTTCCTGGTAGTTTTCCCTGGCATGGATTTTAAAAGTAATGCTGATTTCTTCTTCCTATATTCATTTGCTGCACAGATCAAGGAAGCTCCTGAGTGTCCTGGGCATGATGTAATAAGCTTCAAATAAGCTTTAGCCTACCTAGGTTTGCATTTGTGTTAATTAAAGGTTAAAAATTAATATGAAGAGTGATTTGCAGGAAGGGTAATCATACAGCCATAACCATGGCACAGTGTGCCCTTACAAAGGCGTGTTCTTCACTGTGACATCATTTTATGCTTGTATAGCTAAGAGCTGGCATGCTGCTGCTGAAGGATGATGAGCCCGTGGGGTTTGATACCATAAGCAGAATTCTGGAACTGGTGATGTCCTCAACTATCTTCTTCTGACTGTAATAGGTGTAGGACTTTACAACATTTTTTTTTCTCTATTCACACCTACTCATTCTGGCCAATTAAACTTTCTAAATATTTAACAATTTGACTTAAAGATTAATAGATCTGCATGTGTCCTATGAGGACCTTCAGTCTTTTGATCTCCCATAAACACTTCAATCAAACCCTCCACCATTCTCAACACTCTCTGATTCCTGTTGCTCTCAGTGTTATGAAAGCAGCTGTGGGACAGATCAGTCTCATAATTTTCAAAACTAACCCATGTGATGTTCTTTAGTCATTACAACCTGTTTGTTCTCAATAAGAAAAAGGCAGTAAACTGCCTAAGTAGAACTCCTGAGGTTTTCTAGTTATTTCTTTTTTAGGACCCTATTAAACTTCCCTTTCTGACTCATCACCTCTGTTCTGTGGGTGGCTGTTTTCTGTGGAAACAAAAAAGGGTAACAAAACGGAGCACAGCAGAAAGATTAGAAGTGGGACTTTGTATACAAGAGAACAACAAGTCCTCACAGGCTTGGGGGAGCATCCATTGTAGTCAACCAAGCTCAAAAGCACTTAAGGACTAAAAGGCAGTATTGAGGAAGAGAAAGACAAGAAGAATTGAATGTTAAAAAAAAAAAAAAAAAGCTCAGAAATGTGAGTAACCAGAGGATGGCATAGTCCCAGTGCCGTTCTGACTGATCCCTAATGCTTCCCATTGGTTACTGGTACTTTGAGACAAAAGGCAGTGTTTCTTCCCTTTACAATATGATCTGGTGAGGCCAAGAGAGCGGTGATGCTGGGAGAGTGGTCAGGTACAAACACCAAACTGTTAATGTCTCTTTTTGGGCCTAGATGCCTGCGCTGCCTTGAGGTTCATACTTTTGCCACTTGAGCTCATAGGACTTCCCAGGGAGTGCCACTTTGGCACAGCAGAGCCGAGGGGAAGGAGGGCGTGTGTGTCTGTGATCAGGAGGAGACTGTTCAAGAGGTGGCGTGGGAGGGTGGCAGGAAAGGAGGCAGCCTGAGCTGTAGTGGGAGTAGCACGACCAAATAGTGAGTCAGCTGTCATGCACCTCTCCTGTTTGTCAAGAGCAATCCAGCCTCATTAAGCTATCTGCAGTCTGTAGAAGAGCTTTCTGAATAGGCTTGGGTGTTTAATTAGTCCCGTGGAGATAAATGCGGGGGAGCAGAGGCTCCTCTTGGCTGGCTGCAGCGCTGGCCTGTGCGCGGGGACTGTCTGCGAGAGGGAGGCGGCACGGCCGGGAAACTCGAAGGCCTGCGCTTTGTTCTCCGGCCCTCAGCTTCCTCCATCGATAAATTGGAGGAAATGACATCTACCACTTCTTAAAGTAGCAGGAGAAACATATGGTGCAATGGTAGGAAAAAAGCAACTCCCTCAGAAGGTGGCTAGGAGTGAAATAAACTGACTTATAAACAAGTGCTTTGTGAGAAGGCCGCACTCTGGGTTTGGATGCCGTGTCCATTCGGTTTCACTAGGTGCTGGTTTACAGAGTGCACTAATGCCTGCATAGCTGTTCTGAGGCATGTACTTAGCAGGTATTCTTAAACGTGCTACTGATTGGTGAGAAAGGTTTTGAAATACAAATCCTATCAGCTGATTACAAACTAAGCATGTCTGTGTGGGGTCCCAGGTCCTGGAGAGTTCTCATATTTTTCCTGTCTAGTAAGAGAGTAAAAATGAATTTCTTACACTCTTATAATACGGACTTTATGCTGTGGCTCACGGCATGTCTCAGATGTGTTATTCTCTGGATAAAAAAAACAAAACCTCACAAAAATCTCAGAAAAAGCCTTAAGATTCAGCTCTCTCTGTTCTGAATTCCTGAACCGATGCTAACTGCTGTGATTTGGGTATGTCCTTAGCCAAATATTGACTAAATTTTTCAACTATAAATATTTAACAAAATCGTCAAGTATTTTTTATATAATGTACTGGTGCTGCCACTTGTGTCAGGATTACTGAAAAAAAAAAAGCAATTTCATTGGATGGAGAAATAAGGGTCACCTCTTAGACCAGGAATCTGTAATTGTGGAGGTGAGTAGCGAATTTCCCAGGAGAGTGATGGCTGCTGCTGCATTTCAGAGTCCCATGCCTCTGTCAGGGAGCAGTCAGCAAGCAGGACTGGATTCATTCACAGACATCATTCTCTAGGGTACAATATTTTGTGCTTACATTTGTTAGCACACAGTTGTACAGAAGCATGCACTTCACTCTTTTTTTTTTTTTGAGCCTTGATTCATAACCAGTATTCAAAGTTTATTTGTTTGGAGAATGTTGGATTGATTTGCTAACTGAGTATTTTACACTGCTATTTCCAACATGATTTTAACAGCTAATAGCTGACAAACAGTAAGAGCCAGAGTGCAGGAAGAGCACTGGTGCTGTCAGCACTGTGCCAGCACAGAGTTCTGGACTGAAAATCTGGACACTAAAATGTGAGCACAGCCTACTGCTCAGGGAGACTGCACTGGAGATAGTATTAACTGAGGAGACCTGTTAGCTCATGAAGGGGAGGTGGCAGCTGTTATGAGATTAAGGACAGAACTGGGTATGAGAGATAGGATATGTTCAGTCCTGGAAGAGGAATCAGCTACTAAATTCAGCTCCTTCCCCTACCCCGTGTCACAACCAAGACTTCTCAGACACGACAATTCAAGATAAAAACTCAATTTTGTATTGCAGATAATTCTCTGTAAGTGATGATCTGTCACATGTGATGGAGCACTCTGACAGCATCTCCCCAGAAGAATTCTAGGCAAAGAAGAATGACATTTTCTACCTACATAAAATATCTGCCACAGCTCGAAGCCCAGAGGAAAACTACAAGAACAATGATTAAATACGAGCAGAGTTTCTAGTGAATCAGTGATGTACTTTGCCTGCCATAGCTACATTACCAAAAGTAGAATGATCCAGAGTAGGACCCTGAAAAGACAACGTGCACCTGTAATGATGGAGATGCACATGATGCTTTAAAATCAATCACCTCCGCAGTTTTCAAAATCTGTGTATAAAAGCCAACCTCAACCCAGTTTCCAGCAGTGCTATATTTGCCATGTACTTACTTCCTTATTCAGACAAAAACTAGAAAATAGTAAATAACGCTGTAATAAGAAAGCTGGAGTTGCAGCTTTTGTAAATTGCCTAAGAATATAACATGCAAATGACACTGGTGCAATTCCCCCAAGTGCTGAATCTCTGAAAATTCCTCACATTGAAGATTCTGTTCACAGAATATTCATTAGGGGAGCCAGATTAAAATTATCTTATGATCTGTGCTGAAAGTAATAGTATCTATAACACTGTAAGAATTGCTGTATTTGATATTCAACATTGCAGTTTCATAGGTTCTACTGAGCTATTTCAGATACAGATAAAGTAAGTAAATGGTGAAACATATTAATGAAATAAAAGGTGACAAAATACTGAAATCCATAAAGGATTTCTCCATAGTAGCTAGTAGTCACAAGCCACAGGATTTCATTGAGGCTTAGCAAGCTCAACAAGGATACTACTCAAATTATATAGAATTACAGTTGTAGTGTGTTGCACTAAATAAAGAATGATTAGATGTCATGCACCAGGGCCTTAAATAATCCCTATTTCATCATATTTGAGAGAACTTTAG
This sequence comes from Phainopepla nitens, assembly GCA_013400175.1. NCBI lineage: Eukaryota > Metazoa > Chordata > Aves > Passeriformes > Bombycillidae > Phainopepla > Phainopepla nitens. Next base: position 172,235 of record VXBQ01016394.1, read on the forward strand.
GCTACCTACTTAAACAAGCGGTACCAGTCATTGGCCAATGCCAGCCAGATCTCCTGCTGCAGGAGATCTTCTGTTTTCTGTAGATATTTCTTTGTTAGGTTTAGTGCACATAACTTGCAATTAGTGTTATTATACCATAAACATGTTGAAAACAAGCCTCCCTCCTCCAGCATTAGTGACAGTAGGTGGGACTTCCCACAGATTTCAGATCTTTTCAAAAGCACATGATCACACTGAGTCCCACGAGCCCTGCCTGTACACTGGAATTTGGAGACCAGGTTGTGTATCTAAATGAGTTTCCCAGTGGTGTAGCAAATATCCATGAAACACCTGACATCAAGAGGTGTCTTTAGCTTAGCAAGGCTGCTGATGGCTGCTGTGTGTTTTACAGACTCTTCTCAGGGAGCTCAGAAACATGATTTGGTCACATTCTTTTTTTTCTCCAGTGCCAGCAGCTTCCAGACCTGCCATTTCCATTATGGTTACTGTTCTTTCCTCCAGCAACTACCACCGACCTGGCATGGACTGCAGCAGGGGTCCAAACACTCTGCAGAGCAGGGTAGAGCAGTTTTTGAGTTGCACAGATGAATCATGGTTTTCATGAGCTGCTTCTGAACTGCGGGGTCCAGCAACTGCAGCTTTATCCCAAGGCCCTGGAGGCAAGAGAGAAAGTCTGGAGAAAGGAAGACTTTTCCTTGGCTGAGAGATCATTTAGGCAAACTTGATCCCACAAATCCGTGGGGCTCTGATGGGATGCACACATGAGTGCTAAGGAAGTTAGATGTTACTGTTAAACCACTGTCTGTCACCTTAAAGGAGTAATGGAGAACTGGAGAAATGCCTGAGGGCTGGAGGAAAAGCAGTGTCAGCCCAGTCTTCAAGAGGGGTAAGAAGGACCCAGGAAACTACAGGCCAGTCACCTCACCTTAATCCCTGGAAAGGTGATGGAACTGCTCATCCTGGATGTCATCTCTTTTTGGTGGCTCCTGTGATCGGACAAGGCACAATGGATACAAACTGGAACACAGGAAGTTCCACCTGAACATAACATTCTTTCCTGTGAAGGTGACAGTGCACTGGGACAGATTGCCTATAGAGACTGTGGAATTTCCTTGGCTGAGAGATCATTTAGGCAAACTTGATCCCACAAATCCGTGGGGCTCTGATGGGATGCACACATGAGTGCTAAGGAAGTTAGATGTTACTGTTAAACCACTGTCTGTCACCTTAAAGGAGTAATGGAGAACTGGAGAAATGCCTGAGGGCTGGAGGAAAAGCAGTGTCAGCCCAGTCTTCAAGAGGGGTAAGAAGGACCCAGGAAACTATAGGCCAGTCACCTCACCTTAATCCCTGGAAAGGTGATGGAACTGCTCATCCTGGATGTCATCTCTTTTTGGTGGCTCCTGTGATCGCACAAGGCACAATGGATACAAACTGGAACACAGGAAGTTCCACCTGAACATAACATTCTTTCCTGTGAAGGTGACAGTGCACTGGGACAGATTGCCTATAGAGACTGTGGAATCTCCTTCTCTGGAGATATTCAAAAGCCATCTCAACATGATCCTGTCCAAGCTGCTCTAGGTGAACCTGCTTTAGCAGGGGTGTTAGACTAGATGACTTCCAGAGGTCCCATTTAACCCAAACCATTCTGTGATTCTGTGATCAGCTGCAGGATGGACTGTTCTGCAAGATCTCAGAAAAAAAGGGGCTGGGGACTGACAGTGAAAGCACTTCTGAAGCAGGAGTGAGAGAACTCTGCAGTATTAGGAAGCAGAGGGTCACAGAGAAAGGCACGTGAAATCAAGTTTCATCATCTCTTCAGATGCCTTTCTGAACTTCACTTCTCAGTGTCAGTCTACAGTATGTATCAAGTGGCTTGTAATATCTTTGATTGGTCTGGAGGGAGGAGTAATAATTTATGAATAATCAGTCCAGAAGAAAAACAAGTGATGTTTGGCAATGCAAAGAAAAATATAAAAAATACTTTCATATATAGTCATATTTATATTTATGTTTCTATAAGGATATAATAAAAAAAACAGAAAGGGATGAGAGTGATCCTGATCACACATTTGTAATGTGATGTGGCACATTCATAGCTTGGACTTAACTATGGTTTAGGGAGAGACAGACCCTAAAGAGAACTTTATCACATTTTCTCTTCCCAGGCAAAATCAACAGCTAGAAACAGATAAGTGTATTTTGTCAAAATCAGGCAACAACTTTGGCCTTGGTCATTTCTAGCTGGTTTATAATGAGCATGGAGAAAAAAACTAATCCTTTTGCAGTAGTTGGTTCTGCTACTGTATTTATCCCAAATTTTCTGAACTGTCAAGCCTCATTTCTTCTGTTGTGTAGATTGACAGTCCTCTCCATAGTAATTCTCATTATAGTTTGAAGGACATTGTGTCCTATTTTTCGGGGGTGAGCACTGCGCGAAGGAAATGTAGCCTGCCATTGCATTGTCCATGGTGTTCTGTAATGCTGGTAGTGATATTTGGTTCCTTCTCATACACTGGCAATTTGCTAGACAGGAGGATTCACAGAGCTGTAATTCATCAGCCACAGGCTTGGGTGTAATAGACTGTGGCAAGGTGACAAGTGTCCCAGTGCAAATGATTCTAGCTGAAAAAAACGGGGATTTCAAAGGTGCAGCTGCTGTTTCCATGTATTTTGATGCAGCCACTTTGAATAATAATTCACTCAGGATTACAAAGGGAGAGGATGGGCTGCTGAGGAGAGAGGAGGAACTTCTGCTAAACTGTGTGGTGGAAGGCAGGGTTTTCTCCGTGCTTGTCAGTCCTCCTCTGAAAGAATATCCTTCATGGAGTTCTATGAATTCATTACCAATTCGATATGAAAAAGGTTATGTTTCCAGCAAGCCTTTTATTCTTTAATTAGATTTTTCTGTTATTGATGCTCTCATAATAAAGGTTATATTTGAATGGAATTTATACACTTACATGACATTTAAAACTGCATAGAAACAGAGTGTGAAGTTATTGCATGCAAAAGTGCTATTAACTGCATGTCAGCATCCAATAAACTCTGCACTTTTAATCCTTTTTTAAGATCTTGAAGTTTATCTGATGTAGTGACATTTTATGGCATTTAAATGTCTCATCAGTAGGACTTTGTTCTTCTCCTCATGCACACAGCTCTTCTAGGACTGAAAGAGCTCTAACATTGCAGACGAAGCAGGGAAGATGACAAAATAGGATGGATTGCCAACTGCTTCTCAAGTAAATTGTTGTATTCAGCTGAACTGCCAACATAAGCTGAATGCTCAGGCTTCTCCAGAGGTTTGAAGCATGCTGAGGTGATCTGGAGTTGGAAGGATGCTTATGCTGAAAACAAAGTTAAATGTACATTCAACTGGAAGGCTTAGAGGGCAGAAATACAAAACACTAGTCTTGGTACCATAAAGCCATATTGCCACATACTGTATGATCCATTGTGAAACTGTTCTCAAAAGCTTCAAACTGCCAGCTGGTTTCAGACACAACATGAGGGGTTTGTGAAATGAAACCTGAAACATGTGAAATAGTTTAAATGACTGAAAAATTGAGTTATTTTATTAACTGTTTTCCCTGCAGTGCTTCAAACTCTAATGTCACAGCAGTGGCAGGTGAGCAAGGAGCCCAAAGCCCAGCCCCAGCACAGCAGCTGCCCCTGCATCCAACACATGCACGGAGAGCAGGGCAGGAGAGTCGTCAGGTCTTTCCCCTTTGGTAACACAGGGAATGGGATTGGGCACTTTGCAAGTCACTGCTCTCTTCCTGGCTCCACACATTAGATGTGAACACACTCCCCACAGATACCACAGTTTTTGGCTTAGTGTTGCAGCAGCTCACACGTGTGTGGCCTGCCTTCCACCAGGCCTCATACGCTCTCAGGGAGGATGGACTGTGACCAACCACCGCACCCATCCTGTGCTGCACCTCGATCTCGCAGCCATACAGACCGCACTCAGTAAAGGAGGAACTGTTAATAGAAAGTGCAATGAATTAAAAAGAGTCACAGCAATGGTTGTCTTTGTTACTTGTGTGCTTTCCTTGGGTTTGCTCTGCCAAGATGGATCCTGGCGTGCAGCAGTGGTGAAGGAGAGGATGTTAAGTCTTGCTGGAGCATTAGAGAGGCCTGCCCTCAATTAAAGGAGCTTCTAATATATAGGTCTGTGCAAATACATAAGAATATGAGATGGGTATGAGCAGACCTTGTGCATGGGTCTTGCACATATCATGGGTATCAGAGACATTTTGAGGTGAAATCCACTATGGGTTCTTCCAGTTTCTATGTCTGTCAGCTCACTGCAGAACTGTCTGTCTCCAGAGACCTTCAGATGCTTGCATTGGTTTACTGCTTGTCCTGATACTGAGCCAGGAAAACTCTGAAATCAAATGCCTTTGTCTCATACAAAGTGGCCAGCACCCTTCTAAGAAACAGAATTTCATCTTTTTCCAAGTAGCATAAATTTTGTGCTTGCTGAGCTCAGCCTCCAAATTGCTTCCCTGAGGAAGCCAATTGCACATAGAGAAAGAGTTGTTTAGTGCCTGTAATTGAGAGGAGGAATGAGATCTCAGGGGTGTTTGGAGACTGAGTTGAGGCTGATCTGGCCTGGAATATTTTGAGAAAGAAATATATTTTTGTAGACCTCAAACAATACTGTGTTGTTGAGCCCAGCTGAACACATGACTGAGTGTCTGTGGGACTGAATATAGGTGTGCTGGCTTCCTGGGATGTGGCAGGAAGGCTCTGTATGGTTTATGTGTAACATGTTACTTGGGGTGCACCACAATCTATTTATGGCTGCTGTGGCACAGCTGTGGATTGTCTCCCTGAGAATACTTAACAAAACTAAACAACTTCCACACTCATTGAGAGATCTCATGTGCTATTTAGAAGGAACTCGGCTCCAGGTGAGCAAAAGATGGGCCAGATGGATGTTATCAGTGCTGCTAGGAATGGCTATACATAGACCAAATTCTCAAAATGGAGAAGCACCACTGAAAATCAGAGTTTGTGGGGCTACATTTCTGGGACTCCATCTTTGAAACTGTAAAGTCATGATGCAAATAGCCATCAGATGTCTTCCCTGCGGTGCTTTACTCATGTAAAACATCCTGACTTTAGCCACTGACAGCTATTTATATTCCAATTTTACCACATATTTCATGTAAATATTAGTCTGTGGCCCAGGCTGAGGTTGTTTCTAACTTTATCTCAGTTGGTTTGCCTGCCCCCTATTTATAACACTCTGTCCTCCTTTCCTGAAAGTTGCCACACAGCTAAATTTATGATCTGACCAGCCAGTGTTTATTTTGCACCTCTGCAGAAAAGGAAAGACAGCTCCATCTCCTCAGCCTGAGGGATGCCACTGTGCAGACTTAAGTTGTTCTCAGATCCACTTTACTGAAAATTTTCTGGCAAATATCCTTTCACTACATGAGAAAAGGAGGTATTCAGAAATTTAGGTTGAAACACTTCAGGTAATTTAGTTGGCCTAACACCACATATAAATGTCAGTTCACCTAGTTCTCCTGTCTAGATTCTTCACCTGCAGCAATTTTTTTAAATCTACATCCCTTCCTTCCTCAGAACTCTGAAGTGATGAAAACTAAAAATGAAGCCATTTTTGTAGGTTATGTTTTTCAAAGTTTTTCTTATGGTAGAATTTGCACTTTGAGTTTGTCTGCTTTGAGCTTTCACTCATCCACTAAGATCACAGTTCCCTCTATAATCTGAAATCTTTCCTGTAGTCTAACCATGATGGAATATATATTATGTATCAGATTGAAGTATCTCTCTGAAATGTATTGTCAATGCCTCAAGTCACTCTTTCACTTTCATTATTAATCCTTTTTGATCTCTCAGACTAGATTTTGGTGTTGACACTATGAAAATGTTTCCAGGAATGACAGAGACATGATCCCTGCTAGTGATATATCACATGAGCTTCCATTACTAGTCACAAGGTTTTTTTCTTTCCTAAATGTGTTTAATGATGTCATGTAGTCAAGTGATGCAAATCCATCTGTACAAATGATTTCACCTCACTTTCATTTACACTTATTTACACAGTTACATGTATTCTCTGTGAATTGGATATTTAATTATACTGTTTTTCAGGTCAGTATAAAGAAACTGAAAGGAAGCATCAGGCACTCATCCAGAAACACTCCTGGGTGGTGTCTACCCATTGAAGTTAATTACATATTAGTATCATGAAATGAATTTCAGAGAGTTTGAATTTTTTAAAAATTGAAGATATCAGGCATGGCATGGAGCACAGCACAAAATTACCAAGTTATAATTGTATCAAAGAAGAAGGTAAGCTTACTTGGCATTTTGCTTGGTAAAATAACTTTAATTGAAATTTTGTAAGTTGTCACTCTTTGATTGCCCCTCTCTCCCCTTACCCTCCCCCATGTAAATAACACATTGTGGGTTTTTTTCCATGATGGCCCAGATAATGAAAATTTCTCTGTTTACTCCTTTGGAATACTGCAGGTCTTCTGGCTTTTCCATCCTGGGAACTTTCTCACACACTTAGCTTACCACACTTAGTCAGAAACAAAGTCAAATGTTCAGAAAGTTTCTGAACAATGCTTTTAATATTTCTACATGGAAAAAGGGATCCAAATCCATCCATCTTACTTTAAGGGTACCACTCCTTTAGCAATAAACATTTGGTTAAAATAATGTTGTATGACTCTGAAACATCAATTGACACAGTAAGAGCAGATGGTATCTTCAGTGTGAAACAGGAGTTTATGCCCAGTAAACAAAGCACAGACCAGGGCCTGGGTTTTGCTGCTGAACATCATGTGAATGTTGAAGCTCCCCAGCAGGAAATATGAAACATAACATTGACTCACTTTATTGTGTACTGCAAACCCACAAAACATTATTCTTTGAGTCTCACACATCTCAGGCTTGGCAAAGACCACCAATTTATGCACTTTTTTCATTTTTTTGAAGTATGGTTTTTCTGAAGAAATTGGTAAAGCTTGTGCTTGCACAGGGCTATGATGCTGAGAAACCTGTCGGAGCCATCTCATTGCCTCATGCTACCTCCCTTTACAACATCTCTCTGCTTGTTTAAGGATGGAGTCATTGTTCTGAAACACTGTCCTTGGAAGGACAGCAATAAGCAATCCTAAGTTGTATTCATTGCAAGTATCCATCAAAAAAGGAGAAGTTTTTAAAGCTTATTTTTCAGATTTCAGAATAGGCATGAAAACAAATTTTCAATGATCAAACCACAGCAGTTACCAGTTATTATTTAATGAGTGACAGGTTTCATTCAGACTAATGTACACACTTTTTTTGGCATTTTCCCCCCCTTCCATTTTGGCACTGAAATATAGAGCCAGACTCTTTATGATAACTCTATTTTGCTAATTAATCTAATTAAATGCTGTATGTAATTTTGCAGAGTAGAGCAAGCTATTCAAGATTGTCATCATTAGGTTAAAGAGCTGACAATTGATGGAGATAATTTTTTCTTAACAGGCTGTAACCTTTCTGCAGGCAACCCCCTTCCCCAGGGGAGTTCTTCAATTAAATCAATAATGCTTCTGGGGAGAAAGAAGAACTTGGCTTTTTAAGAATTATGTAAACAGATCTTCAGCAGCTTCTCATTGCTTTGCTCGAGAAGAAAAGCAGCAGCTGTTTATTAATACCTGCTGTGCTTTGACGAGTTAGCCTTTAAGAATAGCAGCTACTGTCTAGGTATGGTGCAAGTTGAGAAGTAAAGGTTTTGAATGTGTTGTGTGGAGTCTGGAGAAACCTTGGCAAAATAAAACAGTTTTTGGATCGGGTAAATGTCAGGACTTGGAGTGGTTCCTAGGCAGGCTGGGGAAATGCGCTTTAAACTGCTGGCATATTTGTTATTGTTTGGATACAAGAAGGCCTGACAAGAAGATGAATGTAACTGGAGGAAGGGGTGGGGAAAGATCATCGTGATGACTTTTGCCAGCCTTAAGCTTTAATAAGCAGGATGTGGTTGAGGCTTTTTCGTTTTTTTAACACAATTCCCAAATGGCATTATTTTGCCTGCAGAATACCCAGTGGGCTCAGAAGTCCTGGAGGACTGAGTGTTCCTATGTCCCTACAGGAAGAAGCCCTCAGTCCTCAGTAGTGACCAAACTTTGATGTCCCTGGTCTAAGCAAGCTCTGGGCAAGCTCAGTGGTGACTTCATGCAGCCAGGACAGAGCCCATGGAGTGACCAAACCCACGTGTGTCCTTCTGATGGCTTTGGGAGCCTCTGTAAATGGAGGCTTCTCTAGCAGCCAGTGGGAGATTTTCTTGTGCTTAATCTAGTTAAGATGCCTGGTTATCTTCTCTGAGAAAAACATGTATAACAGCTTGCTGTGACTGGGTTTCACCTCTTTTCGTTGGCTCAGCTCCTTTCCTCTGCTGGCTCAGGGTGTCCTGAGGATGTGGCCACAGAGATGCCTCTGTCTCTCTCTCTGCACAACCTGACCCCACTGGTAAAAAGCTCATCTTTGTTAGCTCCTGCTTTTGTGTGGAATATCCTCTTGCTTGTAGCAAGGATGGCTGCTTTCTCTCTTTTACTGCACAGCCTGATCCTTTAACTACGGCAGCTCTCAGGCTGGCAGGCGCTGGAGCAGTGTCTGCTGCAGAGCCTGCTCTCCTCGGTGGACGGGCGCCAGCTCTGTTGCACAAGGATTTCACCAGTTTGGAGAAGTACACGGGAAACAAAACTCTCATGAGGTAATACGTAACAACAAAACTTAGGCTACAACAAGAAGCAAGCCTGAAATATCACAGTAGCTTTGGGTTTTGGTGCATTTTAAGGATTTTTTACCATGTTACAGATCACCCTTAGCTTGTTTGAGGCAGGTGTCTATCACCTCCACTTAAAACTGTTCTTTAAAAACTCCATCAATATGACGTAGGGTACATCACGCTCGATAAAAGGTCTCTGAGCATGGGCTGCCAATACTGAGAAAGAAAAGTTCAATGAAAGTTCAGCTCAGTGCTTAACTGGTGGTCAGGGATCCCATTGTGCAGGGAATATTTGGACAAAATGAATTTGGAGAATTTTCACTGTGAATTCAGAGTCTGTTTTCATTTGAATTCTTGCACCTGGATCTATTGAACTAATTTCTAGCAGGTGCCTTGACTTAAAAGACTGGGCTGGTTTTTTTTTTTTGCTATGCCTGCAACCCTGAACACTACAATAGGTAATGCACCAAAGCATACTATTGTTTCTTGTTCATTTGTTAAATGGGAATTTGACACTGTTAAGGACATTAAAAGTATTCCATTCCCTGTATCATACAATTACAGTGGTTTTTATTTAATTTGGTTTCTGTCCTTGGCTGTTAGAGCTAGAAAGTTACTTTATGTAATAAGAAAAGAGAATTACAGCTTTTGTTAAAATGAGAAACCAGCTTTATAGGGGTTTTAAAGGTTTTATTCAAGTCCTTACTTTCATCACCTTCGCAGTATTCAGCTAAATTTCTCCTACAGATGCACACAGCAGATTGCTCATAGAGGTGGTGTCCCAGCAAAGCTGACTTCCACCAAGGGAGGCAATGGCACAGTGTGACTTCTATGTGTCTTCTATGCTATGGCCCCAAAGGAAAGCTTTCTGTTTGCATCAAAAAGAGTCTGATCATAGAAATTAGGGAAAAAACCCGCACTCACTTACTTTTCTGCTGCTGTTGTGTGTTCAAGTGTGGTTTTAGTGACACAAGAATTATTCACAAGACTCTGAAGTGATGTCACAAGAGGTTCTTCATGTAGGAAATGTGATACCATTAGTCAAAAGAATGATACTGAAGCTTAAAGTTTTTGTGACTGAAGAATGGGACTGCAAGTTGTGCACTGGACACTCTTTATCCTACAGGACATTTCCACTAACTACGACAGTAACTATGCTCAGCATTACTTTTTTCTGAGGGATTGAATCATGTGCTTGTCAGAGCACAAGAGCTGCTTCTAGGCTCTTTGTGTAGCTCCTTGCCTGTGACAGATGCACCAAAGGAAAGGGGCTGATTTGATCTCAGGCAGCGAGAGCAGAGTGGCGCACACACGAGACCTGAGCTCTCTTCCTGGCGCTGTCATTCAGCGCGTCAAATTACGCCGGGCAAATCAGCTTCCTTAGCTGTCTACCTCAAAAGTGAAACAGATGGGCTCTGTCAGCTTCCTCCCTCTGTTACATGAGCAAGAAGCACACACTGATGAAAACTCCCCCTGGCAGATAACTCTGAGAACTACAGGCTCCAAGGAGCACAAAAGGGTTAACCTTATAGAAGGGTGACCTTTTTTGCGTGTTGTGGTTTTAGAGAGAAGGGACATTTATTTTTAATAATTTTCCATTTAGATTTTGTCTTAGGTTAGTTTTTGAGGGTGTATCTACATTAATAGAATGTTCATCACTGCATATGGCCACACAGACAATTTTTCCTTTAGGACGAGGCAGCACATAAATGGCAGCACACACTGAACATTTCTTCTGTTGTATTGGTGTTATAAAAGTGAAAACAACCCACGTCTCTGCAGATGCTGTGGGTGATTTAGGGGGAACTAGATGGACATCAGTTTTTAAAATCCAGTTCTCTGTAAAACATAATTTTAGTAAGAAAATAACAGCAGATACACAGTCAGAAACCAATTCAAGTCAAAATTAATCTAGAGATCATAGATCTATACTACATAGTGATCTTCAAATGGACAAAGCAGCAGTGTAGATTTATACATTCATATATCTTGCTTAACACTGTTTACTTCCTCTAATGACTTCAGTTTACTCAATCAATTTTCCTCCAGCATGGCTTATGGCTGGAGGGTATTTTGGACTTATTCAAGCATCTCGGAATACTTTACAAATAAAACAGAAGCAACTGACCGTAAAGCACATGATATTACCAGTGGTGTTGTTAACATTTTCTCAACAAAAATGATGGAAGAGAGAGAAGCCCACTCCTTCTTTGGGGAATGAGAGCTACATCTCAGGGTGGGGGATCTAAGAAGGAAACTGGACTTGTAACTAATTGCCCTTCATCTTCATTACATCGACACTGTTTCTCAGGCCAGGACTGTGTTTTGGTAAAGTTACTGCAAGACCAACATGAGCCTTCTCTGCATTCCCTGGAAATCATTCAGGGATTAGATGTGTATGTTGTTTGTGATCACCTTGTCCACAGAGCGTTGTGCTAAGGGTGACCGGAAGAAGCTGCTTGCAGTGGGAACAGGAGGGATTTCCTGTGCAGATAAATCTAGGACAGAGGATGGCTCTATTCAGTGTTGAACTGGCAAGGCAAAATAAGGAAAATTAAAAAAGGCAAATGCACTACATGAACGAAAGAGGGAACTTATTCAAAGCAAGAACTAAGATTGCCGAAATCTTGTCTGTTTTTAAAAATAAAATGGCTGTCAGAGTAAGGGGAAAGAGTATATTTAGAGCCTGAGAAACAACTTGGCTTTCCTGGCTCTATATATGCACAGTTTTGCCAGGCTCCAGCTAAAACCACTCAGTTTTTCCCCTCAGAAACAAACAACTCTGTTTGCTCCCAAAACTCAAAGAAAGCTTAATTCACTTTAAACAGCTAAGAAACCTTCCTGCCTCTTGGGTTAGCATTGTGTGCCAGGCTTCAGCATGTTGAGAAATGAAAAAGTGCTTTGTAATGGAAAAGCTAGCTCACTCCTCACCATGTGGTGCCACTGCAATAAAAAAGAAGGTTGCAAACCTTTTGCTCTTAAAGAGGCCAGAAGGAACAGGGGATTGATTAAAAAAGTTCAGACTAAAGATCACTATGATCAAAACTATGGTTTCTGGCAATTTCTGGCCTCAGAGAATGCTGGTTTTCTTGGATATTTGGTAATTCAATGAATTGCATGACAGAAAAAGAAAGCTGCACAAAGCTATGCACTGTTATGGAGTGGGGGGTTAATGAAGTTCATTTAACAGACCAGTGGTGCAAACCTGTTATCAGATGGCTTGTGCAGAGCCCAGATGGCTTAAGTAAAGCTGAGAGTTTGAAACAGGTACTTCACATTTTGTCTTTGGATTACTAAAGCATCAAGATCCAGCTCTTCTGCAGCAAGGTTAATGACTTTCCCTAATTATGTGTTTTCACCAAGAAGGAACACATTTCAGCACCTCTAAATGATAGTTTTTATCCAATAATTGAATTATTTTTCTCATGGAAGAACAGCACTGGAAAACCTCAGACCTTGTCCTCAATTGCTAGGACCATGCTGAGCATGAGCTATTCTTCCTCCTTCCATGCCAGCTGAGAAGCCACGTCTGGCCTCTGGAAGGAGAAACCAAGTTCCCCACTGCATCACTGGCTGTGGTCACTGGCTGTGGAGCTGGACGGGACAAGATACTCCACCCTAGCCAGGAAATGCAAGATGCAGGACTACCTCAGTTTCCAGAAGTCTCTTTGTGCCTGTGACTAAATTCCTCAGACTGTCATATATCACTAATGCCCTGCCAGCTCAGTCTCTGCACCACATAACACTTGCAACACCAGCTTTCATACTTGAATATATGTCATGTATTTATATTATTGATTGTTTGTGAAGCCAACTGTATTAATTAATTCTGCCATTGGTCAGTTGGCCACATCATTCAGGTAAACCAGCAACTCTTCTTGACAGTCTTGGATCCCCTCATCACAGCAGATGTGCAGTGAACTACCACCACCAGTTGTCCTTTTGCATATAGCTTTCTCCACTCTCTTCTCCAGATCTGTAGGCAGTGTTTTGATCATGCAGTTCTTCTAAGAGCTGAAAGGAAGGAAATCAAATGTTTTGTTGCCCTTCTATAAAAAAAAATTCAAGACGAGGTCTTGCAAGAGCAAGTGTGTTTCTAGGTTCAGGCACGTGGTTGCTGTGCGACTATGAAAAGTTTGGTGGGGTGTAAGACTGTGTGTATATATGTACACACATGCATATATATCATCTTCATGGATATCCTCTTCATTCTCAGTGCTGTGTTTACTATAAACAGCTACAAAGACCTGTTGGCTCCACGTTTGTCATCCAGCACCGGAATGCTTTGCTGTTTCGGGGCTGAGCACCTTGAACATGTGCACTACATCTGCTGCTTGATGAGATGCACATTTGTGGAGGGCTGTGGGGAGGTGCCCCAGGAGCGACCTTCAGGTGGGGCACCTACCTCCAGCTCCTTTGACCACCCAGAAAGAGCGCTCCTGTATAGACCCATGGCCTGCACTTACCTGGACACACTCCCTGAAACTGTGGCCAGCACTGCTGCAGAGGAGATTGGGTTGAGAAAACAAGAGCCCTGTGACAACAGTGCTTTCCCTGCATCTCTTTGCAGACTTTCCTGGTAGCCATCGGAGGACAGAAGGGCAGGCATCCACCCCATGGGCTGTGTCTCTGCAGTTTAAATGTTTGCAGATGTCTCTCTTCCTCCACACTCACCCCAGCTGGCTATGGTCACATCTTCCCTCTGGCCAGAATAAGGGCCCTGTTCCTGCCTCTCCCTGAGGATCTTAGCCTCAGTACATCCCTAGGGATAGAGGCGCAGGCACTGAAGCAAGAACAGGAAGGTTGCTGGTGCCCAGGCCCTTCCTCAGGGCATCAAACAGCAAGACCTGATTTCTGGAGACATCAAGAAACATTTCCTTTGAGCCCACCACAAGAGCAAAGCATGCATGGGGGTCTTGACAGCACCCTTTCTTGGCACTAGACCAGCAGCTTCTGGGTGTGAGAGCAGCCCCTGGCACAGCCAGGGACACAGGGAGGATAATACAATCACATAACATATTACATAATAAATATAGGTAACAGTAGCATTAACTTTAATAATCTATTGCTTTCACAGGCCAAAACACAGCATTTTAGTTAAGACACTGCATTTCACTTGCATCTGGTGTTTACACAAGCTAGTGATTCAATGCCAGACACATCGTGCATAATCTGTTTGGTAAAGAGCTGTTGAAATAGCTGCCCGCAGCATTTCTTCTCTGTCATCTTACTAGAGGCAGTGCCTGGTTCTGCGGGCAATAAAAAGCCAATGACAGTTCCAGCTTAATCAGTTCATTCACCCATTCAGGAGAAATTTCCAAAAACCAGCAACAATTTTATGTGTCTCCAAATTGGATGACTCTGTAAAGTCATGTCTTCAAGGTGGCTCTCTAATCAGCTCTCTTTTATGCATACCAAGAATGATAACATATGGCATCTATGAAAGAGGAGATTTAAAGCTATGAAAGTTAGCTTTAATCTTTTAGAAGAGTATAAAAGGATGCCTCAGCAAAGCTTTGTGGAGGTCACTCAAAGGACTTCTGCCAATGTTGCTTAAATAAGAGTAAACTCAGTTATTCATTTGTTTCTTAGTCCCCGTTTGCTTCAAGTTCCCTGTCAAAGATACCTTGATCTTTCTTCTTTTCTCTGTGCCTCATGGCTGAGCAAAATTAGTGATTTGGGGTTTGGGGATGTGGTGGGAGAAGCTATGTCATGAAACCATGAAACCAGCTTCAGATTGCATTTCTGTGGATTTTTTTTTTTCTTTCCTTTTCAGAGGAAGTGTATTCCATGAAGGGACAGCCAGGTTGACTAGGTGCATCCCTGCACTTACGAAAATAAAAATGTGCATATCAGAATAAAGGAAAGAAACAAAGACTTAAAAAATGAATTCCCATGCTCTCATTCACTAATCCTCCTGGAAGTAAAGTCCTGTTTGGGGAGAAAACTACTCTTTTTTGGTGCCAATTTGTAAATGTAACTCAGCATCCTTTGCTGAGACACCCAAAGTTTGCTATTCAAGTGGGGCAAACAGGGGTGTTGATGTGGACAAGATTGGTGGATTAGGGTTAATACAGCCAACCATGTAAGAAAATGACTTAATGTAAACCATCATATGTATCCAATGATAATTCATGAGTAGAATGCAAGTGTTCAACAGAGGCACTTTTGAGGATAAGCTGCCACCTTACTTACTGCATTCCTGTGCAGGACCCACAGTATACTGAGGGTCCTGAACAGCACAGCCAAGAACATGGTTTAAACTGCCCCTTGTTACTGCACATCTGCTGCTTCCTGTTGCTCAGCTGGCAGTCTCAGGGATATTCTTGGGAGAGAGGAGAAGCTAGTCCTGGCAAACACCGTGTCAACATCAGCCCACTGCTTCCAGCCATGGACATGTTTGGTGCAAGACTGGAAGGTCTCTGTACTGCGCTGTGTTGTCCAGATGCACCCTCAGCTCACAGCTTGAGTGGAAGCTCAAGAAATAAAACAATCTTTTATGGACAATCAACACAAGCAGAGCAAAAGGGCAATGAAAGCTAAAGCAACTGTGAGCTTATCATGAGTAATCCTGCCCGGTTTCATGTGGAAAGACTTCTGTGCAGAAAACAAAAGGTATTAAAAAGTGATCTAGCTGGTTATGACAGCAATTGTTGCAGGTGATTGAAGGAGAAAGATACAATGTCCTTGCTTTTCCCATAGATGCTACAGAGGGCTGGGAACAGACTGCAGCACCTACCTCTTCTGCCTAGCAGGGCGTCTGAACTGTGCTTTTCCTTCTTAGGGCAAAGATCAGTACCAGCCCTTTTCCAGTGGACCCCAAAGGGCATCCTTTGGTGGAGACAAGGGTTGTCTCTTGTCCTCTCTCTGCTGAAATGGGACGTACCAGCCATGCTGCCAGCTCCTTGCCTCTCTGTTCTAGCCATAACTATTTGGAAAGCAGCTCCTAAATTCTCTCCTGAATCTCTGGGATTCATCCCAGACTCTCTAGAAGTGCAGATGATGTGAACCACGACGCAGTAACTCCTGCTAGTAATACCTTTGTAGATTGCCGTACATGACATCAAAATTAAATACCCTGAAGAGGCACATCTTGCAGAGATTTCTCAGCAAGCAGCACTATTCAGAAACATCAATATACAGCAGATAAAAACCCTTTAAAGGATCATGGTGAAACAATGTAGTAGAATAAAAGATCAGGAGAAGAAAAAGTCTCTCTCCAGCTTCACATTAACCTACCCCCGACTGCCTTCATCATGTTAATTTTGTGTTTTACACGTGTTAGATCGACAGGGAGCACAGATGGCTGCATTCACGTGTGAGACTGCAGCCACCCACTGGGGCACCAGCACCTCTGTCACTTCCCTGTAACGTGGGGAGGGGGGGCTCCTGCCAGCGAAGCAACAGGAGTAGGTCGCTGAAGGTTAACAAGAGCAATCAGCACATAATTATCACCCCCCTATTAGCCTCAGCCTCCCAGGAATACATTAGAGGGACAAAGTAAGGAGGTGCAGTGAGAACATCAGAGTGGGCTGCACGTTTTCATGCTACAGGAGGGCAGGCCACCATCCTGGATGTCCCTGCTTCAATTCACAGGGGTACTTTAGAGGCTGCTCCATCTAAGGGGAACTATTAGCATTTGAACATTTCAGGTAGCTACATTAATTTTCTTTAAGCGTTTAATAGCTCTAAATATAAATCCAGAGAAAGCAAGTTTTCCTTCGTCTTTAATCCAGTGGCCACAGGCACATCTGTCAGATGCATTGTTTTCACACATCTCTCCCCCAGCTCCTTAATCAATCTACATTACTCTGGGCTTGCAGTAAAAAGGACACTTTAAGATGATTAATAGTGCTCTTGAGACTACAGCTCCAGAATGCTGGTCTCATTTGCAACAAAGATGACAACAGCTCAATTAGACATCTCTTTGCACACTTGTAAGCAATGAAGACAAGACTTTCTCTGTATCAAGTTAAAGAAGCAGACGAATTCCCAAAGCAGAGCTTGGAAAGAGTCGTGTTTGCAATTAATTTACTGCTAGTTGTTTCATCTCTATGCTGTCAAATAATTCATGAAATAGCTTGGGCTAATGCACACTGAACACTGGTCACGCTGGTCACAGCCCTAAAAGGTCAAAAGTCACTATTCTGACTGACAGCAGAGCAAAACAAACTAAGGGAGAATAAAAAGTTCACTTTTTAAGTGGAAGGCAGAATGAAGTTACAAAAATAAAGCATAAAACACAGGTATTCTGCTTACTGTGGGAGCCTTGAAAGTCAGAAAAATACCACTCCTGGTGTCACTTCTGCACTTTCATTACTAAACACTGTTCTCCTTGTTGTTGTTTTCCCTTACACTGGTAGCACATACAGGCTTCTGAACAGCATCAGCGTCAGAAACACTGAGGTGTTGCAGAACCTTTTGTATGCATGTATATCCCGCTGTGGCACAGCTAACACCTGATGTCTGAGAAATACGGCCTCCTTGGAGCAGAGCAGAGCTGGCAAAGCCCTTCTAGGGCTGGAGCTTCTCAGACTTCTCAAGGTAATGGGCGTCTGGCCACAGGGACTGACCAAGTATGTCCTGGGTTTATTAAGCACCTCCTCCTTTTCTCAAAAATAGATTTGTCTTGACGCCAGATACTAGTACAAGTTGTCACCATCCTTGAATGTTTATAGCTATTTTCACTGGAACAAAGCTATTGACTGAAAGTCAGAAACTGTTTATTGAATAAATAATTGAATTAGGACCATGCTTTGCCTATGTGGGTGAATAATTTTGTCAACTCTCCCTGCCACATTGTAGGGGCAGGAAAAGAAGTCATAGGATGACTTTGAGTCATTTGTTCAATGTTGAAGATACTGTGGCTGCAGAATGCCCTAAGCCCCAAAAGACTGAACGTGATGCCAGGCTGCGTTCTAGTTTGCCAGTTCAGTTCCTAACACTGGAATTTACTTATATTTAACTGTTTGGGGAGTGCTTACTCCCAAATGCCATTATCTAGGTTAAATATACAATGAAGGCATCTCTTTGAAGAAAACTTCTGTGGAGTTCATAACCCCACCATCTGCATGCACAAGACTTTAGGGCTCCTGCCGCCCAGCTTCTGCCAGACCTCTTGCCTTTCCTGTGTTGCATACAGAGGGCATTTTCCTCATGAAAATTCCGTGAGCTTTCCATAGAAGTAATATGCAGACTATACAGTAGTATATCAGCAATCTGATGTACCTCCCATGTATGCCTCCATGTAGTAAAACACTCAAGAGGTTTCTGAAATCTACTCAAAACACCCCAAAGATCAGAAAAACTCAATTAGTGAAATCATACCAGGCAGCAAACTCTTCAGCATGTAGATATCAAATCAGATCTACAGATATGGAATCACTCTTCTGTAATATTCAATATTCCACAAGTCATCCAAGCCATTTCCTCAAGCTTTCGTGTTACCTGTAGTTTGTCTGCATTTTCCCCCGACATTCTTGGCTTCCTCTCCTCAGGGAATTTTCTGTCAATAGAAAATGAGTAATTTCTGCTAAAAAAACCAAGGCTCTAAGAATTTTACCTTTGTGTTGTCTTGCTAACAACAAAAAGAAAATGATAGACACAAACTTAAATAAAGAAAGGAATGGGTTGAAGAGATACTTCTGTGGCTGCAAATTCCCAGACCCTGATCCATAGACTCAACACAAAGGTAGGCACCTTTATAATATCAGTAGAACAAAACCATTTCTGCCTTTGCACATCACCCTTTAAAATAACCTCTAAATCTCAGAATGACACAGCACCAAGAATAATCTATAAAGTCATTGCCAGAAACTTCACAGGTCTCACTCACTGTGGTGAATACAAATTCCTGTGTCACGTGTTCTCAACACTGAATACAAGATGTTCGAAAGTTGTGCATTCAGGACCTCCTGCAAAAGCTGTTCCCTTATGTAAGAAGCAATCACTTATCTGCAGAAATGTGCTTCTGCGTGTGTGCCAATCATTTCTGTTAGAGACAATTCTGCCCAAAGAGATTTTTCTTTTCCCTTGAGAAAGCACTAAGAGAACATATTCTTCTGCACAGAACAATGAAAAAGCCCCGCAAGCCCTTGAGCAGAATATTCCTGCCTCTTTTCCTTGCTACTTTTCCACATTTTCTGTAGTGAGCTGGTGTGTGGCCTTGCAAAGCTGAACACCGTTGACTCACCCGTTGTGCCACCTGAACAATGACTGACTTTGGCAATGTAGCTGTTGTACAAAGATACTCAGCTGAGACCTTACACTGCCTGGCATCTGGCCTTTGCTGTGCTGCATGTTTGAAAGAAGAGTGATTAAAACTACACTGTGAGAACAAAAAGTCTACAGCATCCCCCAGTAACACAGCTTTGTGGAGAGGTGGGATAGTCTGGCTTGTATTGCCTGGCCATTTGACAAGATTTTGTTTGGGAAAGACACAAGAAACAATTAACTCCTCAAGGACTACAGGGAAGTCTACACTAGAAATTAGGTCACACAGAAACAGCAGCTTCATGGTGCTAAATTGGTTTCACACATGGATTAACTAAAGAATTGAGATTTCAGGAAATTTAGGTGAACACTTTTTACCACTGAAAAAGCATCCATCTCTCCTCTCTATTAAACAACCTAAAAATATCTCAGCCAGCACAGTTGTACAGCAATGTGACATTTTTACTGGCAGCTCCTTTCCTCTGATTACTCTTCCCTGCAGCTGCCCTATTTCAGAATAACTTCCTGTGACTTGTGCTCCGTGACGAGGGCCTGGTTTGCTTGAAAGGCTATATGAAGTGAGGAAGGATCAGTCTGGCACAGAGCTGCCTCCAGCCACTCCTGTTACCCTATTTCATCAAGATGCATAAGGCTGAAGAGAAACACACCCCTTTCCGAGTTGTGCGGCTGCCTGCTGTGAAGATGCAGTGATGTCAGCGCTGAATAATTAAGTGATAATGTAATAACTGCGAGTTTGTGCTCCATTAAGTGGGCTCCCGCTGACTGCTTAATGAGCAAACAAACACCCAAACCCCATTAATATTATTCCTGTTACATTAAATGTAAGAAAGAAGACTCAAATACTTAACAGCAATCAACTAGGAGGCTTCTGAAAACCCAGATCAAGATGGAGATCATGAACTATCACATTACTGAGTTTTTGAAAGAACCAGAAGTTCCTTTTCTTTTTGAAGGGTGGAGAATTAGGTAACAAAACTGACAGGATTGCTGTTTCCTCCACATAACATCTAAAATCCTTTGTGGCAATAAAAGCCTTGGGTCTCCTCTTCCTGTGCCAATGCTGCAATGACTGTATCACAGAGGCTGGGAAATGCAGCTCCTTGGCTGCTGGATTTTAGTAATTTGAGGAGAGTCTAGAAGAAATATCCCTACTTGTCAATAAAACACACTAGATTTACAAAATATCTAAAAAAAACCATAAATCAGCGGTATAGATGTTGATGCAATGTTTGGGAAGAAGAAAATCTAGAGTCAGTTTCCCATCTCTGTTTCTTCTGCCAGGGCAGTGAGTTAGTGTAACACCTTTTAGTGAGGAATTGGATGAGACATGGCCACTGTAAGGAGACATACAGACCAGAGCAGCCTCAGGCAGCCAGAACCTCAAGTCACACAGAGCTTTTAAGTTAAGCTTGCTGCTTTGAAAATAAAGCCGTTGTGGTTCAGAGATTAATCTGAGGTTTAGGCTTCACATGAATGGTGACAGGCTCAACACAACAAAGCAAGTGATAGCCTTTTTGCTTGTGTATGATCTGTGGAAAGACAGTAAAGCCTAGATTCCATTATTTTCCCCAGATGGTATTAAGGAAAAAACAGGATGTGAATTTTACAGCTCAGTGCCCTAATTTCTGGAGGTCTGCTAGCTGAAATGGAGATTCTAACAAAATATTTATATGCTCTTAGAAGTTTTCTTATAAAAAGGAAGAAGCATTATTTGCATTTTCACTGGTTTTATTTGAGAATCCTGGTTAACATAAATTATTCAATGTACAGAATTTATAATCAAAGCCTAGAGAAACATGCATTCTTCCCACGTAGCACAAAAGTGTGTAAGCCTAGTTTCAAGATTTGCTATGCTATTAAGGAACTGGAAGTTTGTACACAAATAACATGAGCTACCTGCTATTTCAGCTCATAACAACCTGCAGCACTCATCTGGGTGTACCCTTGTTTACTCCAACCAACATGCTGAGCCTTACAGGAAATACAGTAAGATAACATGCAAGAATGACATCTCCCCACTTCCTGAAGGACACTGTGAGCAGGTGATTTTTTTCTCCACTAAAAGCACCCTGATCTATATTATTTATCACACGATCTGCAAGGCAAGGGCTTCATATCCTTAGTAATCACATTGGGTATTTTTAAAGAGGCATTAATAACAATAAAAACAATGAAAAAGTAGAAGAAAAGAATTTGGGGAAGCAGCAGGTTAATTGTCATTCCATCTTTATAGTTTGTAGCTCCAAAACAGATATCTGAGGGTGAGGTAAACTCCAGTCCTGATCCTCAGGGAATGCTTTCCAGTGATGCTCTTGGACACAGCTCTCTTCTCTAAGAACTATAGCAATGCCAGGAAGATTCCTCTCCATCATAAAAGGTGTCTTCCCATTCCTCCCACTCCTCAAAAGTGTAAATAAGTCCCAACAGAGTAATATTTGTGTCCTGTGCCGAGTTCTTTTACTGTAAGAAGACAGGTAAGATGGATATTGGGAGGTCCATTAAGGATCTCACTCCCTAAGATGTTCAGATATGGAGGAAGATCATTGTAAAAGACCAGTTTGGAAATGTCAGCATCTCACAGTAAGTTCTTTGCTTCCTAAAACTTCCTGTATCAAAGGCACACTGAGGGATTTGCTTTTTAAAGCAAAACTTAAGGAACTATTACCATGGTGACTTTCAAATACCATGATAGTAGTAACTTATTTAAGGCCAGATAAACATTGCAAGAGCTAGTTATTTATTGTTTTAAAGAAGGTTTTCATTACATACAAGGAGAACAACTTAAAATACAGCAACTGCCAAAATGTTTCAAACCAGTATTTGATTTTTGATTTTGGACAGGTCATCCCTGTCCAAAACTCCTTCATCCTTGCACAAAGGCTTGCTTATGCTCCTCAAAGATACTACAACCTATGTCAATGTTAGAGCTTCCCAGATGAAGAAAGATTATTTAAAGTCATCCCATGTGTGAGAGTTCATTGGTATTCTTTTCCACACTTTCTAAAATGAGAAGTCTTGGTTTCTAGATTTAAATATGAAGCATATCATATTTGCTCTGCACAAACTTCTACAACTAATTTTTTTTCCAGGAATCTTCCTCTTCCACAAATGAAGTGAACTAGTGAATTCAAATAAAGTTCAACACTTTTATGTAAAAATAATAAACACCCTGAAATAATAAACCACATGTACACATAGAATTACTTCTTCCTTTTTGCAGAATAGGTTGAATAGCAAAGATCTAGAAATGTACTTTGTGAAAGACTCTGAGGAAAAGAACCTGCTCTAAATTCTTTCATTTTCTCCTGCTGCAGAGAGATTGCACTACATGATATTGGCTAAATTGGCACGTAACAGTGCAGATGCTGAAGTATCCAACACCCTTTTTTGTTTGTGCTGGATTTATACCTTAATGAAAGCATAAAGCTCGTCCAGCTTTTATTGTTGAAAACCACAAACGTAACCCAGAGCATGAATTATTTTTCCAGTCATTGGCAAAGAATAGGCACTGTCTGTATTTTCTACATTAGTACACATAGGCAAGTGATAATTCAGGAGAAGTCATGCATCTATCAGTCAATATTTCCATACCCTGAGAGTTACTGAAGTCACAGAATGATTTATTGGGGCAGCAACTTTCTTTCAGCAAACACAGTCTCATCTGATTACTTCTGTTGCATGTACCTATTTGACCCAAGATATTTTTCAAATGTGGCCTTAATCTGAATTCTGTAGCAAATCAAACCAGCATGGAGCCATTATGCTCTCAGCATCCAGGCCATTGCAGCTTTTTCTTTGCAGCATTAATACAAACAAGTATGTGACACTTGTGATGTGTCTATAGTACCTTTAGACTTCACCACTGCAGCCAACTATTTTTCTTTCTTTTCTGAGTTTATAGTTCTCAGAAATGCTGTAATCAATAAAACTACTCCAATTATCAATCTGAAGTATAGCAGGGTCTTCCCATTGCCTCAGCAGCAGAGGACACCATTTTTCATGTATTTGTTATGCAATATTAGGGAAGAGCTATAATTATACTCTCCAGGGCTTGGAAAAGGGCATACAGAACAGTTCAGACAAGACTTTAAAGCTGCAGTATTTTCAGAAGCAGCAAAGCACTTCAGCTATTAAATCCAAATATCCACTTCAGTGGTATTGAGGCAGCTAATTCATTCAAATGCTAACTCTGGTCCCACCTCAGCATCCAATGCAGAGCCTGCTCTAGCCTTGCAGATTACATGGGGTGACAATGAAACCAAAACTGAAGACAAACCAGCTCCTGCTCCTGCTTGGTGCAGCTCTGCCCCTGTCTGTGAATTCAGACATCTGGTTTGCTGATGAGCTGTCACATCGGTCTTCTCCAAGAGCCAAGCAGAACCATTTGCCTCCTCAATTCTCTGTATGACCCTTGAGTAGCTGGTGGAACTCGATGCAGCTGCCGTGGGAGCACAGCAAGTTCCCTGTTCCCATAATGACCACAGAGATTACAGCAGAGGTGGCAGCATTAAAATCTCAGACTCCCTAGTCACAGGTCATCTACAAAGGAAAAACAGCAAGGGCAAGTGTCCAAGGTGGGCAGAAAAGGCAATGCTTTGCCTTGCATTGAAGCAATTAAATGGCTGCCTCCATTTGTTATGTACAGAATCTCTCTTCAAGTCCCCATTTCTTGCCCTCTTCCTATCAAGAGTTCACTCTTGATTTTAATGGTGTTTATGAATTTACAACACGTAAAGTTGAATCTGATAAAGTACAGATGCTCCAGGAGAATTTCTTACTCCAACTGATTGATAATCCTGGAACAATCCTTGTCTCCCTTCCTAAGTAACCTAAACACCGGACAAATTAAATCCAGAACATGTTATCAGACCCATCTTAGTGAATTACTTCTGAAGGACAGTGCTACAAGTCTGCTTTTCATAAACACTTCATTAAGCCCTAATGTGACTAATGCACTTGTTATTCATGTGTACTTAAATTTATTCTTTGAGCTGTTTGTAAATCTGTTTTCAAGGCAACTAGAGTCAACAGCCTTCACACTGCTCTCACAGCCCCTCCTCATTATTATCATGGTTAGTTTCTTTTACTCTCCCACACCTTTACTTTGAAAAAATCATCTTTAATCTTTAGCTGAGAAGGTAGGTCACAAAATCACTAGACACTATATAACATTTTTTTTAAAAAATGAGTTTATTTAAGGAAATGTTCTGGTTACCAAACATTCCTAAAATTATCCTCCTAATCAATATTGCACAAGCATTTTCAGCTAAATCTCTTAGCCACTTTCATTAAGCTATATGAGATGTAAAATAAGGGAATTCAGGAAAACTCTGAATGCAGCAGTAATTATAGTGCTAAAACATGGACTCCATAACAAGTCTAACCAGATGTTAGCTGCTTCTTTACTGTTTAAGAAAATCTATTCAAATGCAAAAGTCAGCAGCAGCAAGGAGCTCATGTTTCGCCTTTCCGCTCTCCCCAGTCTTGTATCTCGGGATCTATTTTTAATGCCGTTTCAGGTCAGTGCAGATTCATTGTGCTGTGGGGCACTGGCAGTCCACAGGGCACTGCCCGGCCCACGCACTGCGTGGCAGAGGACCTTTGCTGATGCGGTTCTTCACGCTCTGCTTATTGAAGAGCTGCTTCACAGGGAAACTTGGAGGCTGTGCTGTGCAGCTCCCTGCTGACATAGGCTGTGGCACAGCCTGGGTTTCCAGGTGTGCATGGGATGGGTGAGGGTCTGAGTCTGCTCAGATGCAGACTTTTCCAATCATCACTGGTGGTACCCCTTGCTCCCTCTGGAACATGCTCAGAGGCCTGTTGGAGCCCTGTGATCATCACTCGTGGCACAGAGCAGCACTGGAGAGGCAGTGCGCTCATCCCCAGAAGAAGGCCTATGCACATTTAAAAGAAAGAAAATAACCCCCAACGCTTCCCTGACTCTGAAAAAGTGAAGAGCACCAACACCCCCCGCCCCATGAGTTCAAGACCTATGAATAGCTCTGTGAAAATTTTCAGCAGGAAACCAGTAACAAGCAGAAAGGAAACCTTTCTCCCCAGATGCAGCCAAACTGGAGGATGCATGGATGTATGAAAATTAGACTACACCAGCCTGTGTGAGGCTCACTGCCCACTCACACCAAAAGCCTTTGCAAACTTGCTGCCACCTCCACAGCAGCCCCAGAACAGCGATGTGTGATGCTGAGGGGCTGGGGAGCAGAGCATGGGGAGGATGTCTGGCACAGAGTGGCTGCAGGGCGGGTGCCAAGCACCCCATGCAGCCCCCAAAATCAGCGGAGCAGATTTTGAAGGAGTGGGCAAGGGCCGGGCGCTGCTGTCCATACACCGCCAGAGCTCAGCACTGGGCTGCTGGCAGGCGTCCCGCCCCCACCCCAGTGCAGAGGCACCGGGTGGCCTGGGATTCCTCTTCGAGACTTTCCCTGAACTGAGGCGAGGACTTCCAAGAAGTGTCGGCTGCTGCCGCCCTCGCTGGGGTTTGCTACGTGATTCAGCACCACCAGCAGCCGCGGCAGGCGCTGGCGGGAGGGTCTGCGGTGAGCTGCTCCCAGCAGAGGTGTAAGTGCTTTCAACGGGGATGTTCCGTGCACAGCCAACCAGACCCACGAGTCCAAGTGTGATCACACACTTGTGTGGTCTGGTATCTTTACTAAATGCTCTCAATAAGCTTAGTCCTCTGTTATTCTATCTAAAACTCTCACATTTTAACAGATCATCTTACCAAAAATAAATAAGAACTTCCCCACGGTGCCTTTGTTTCTGGAGACCATTTGCATTCCCCTGACTTGCTGTCTTGCAGTGCTATCCCAACTCCTGTGATGAACCATTGATGCACATGGTTATCTAGGCCAGCACATGTTGGATAAAAAAGAAACATACCTTGATCTGAATAAGTTGCTGTGGCTGTGGGCATCGGTCAAAATGTGCTGATTCACACCCAGGGTGATCTGATCCAAGCAGGCTGGGTCTGCTCTGCAGGCTCGGGAAATGGGGATTTTCCTCTCCCCATGGTGGCTCTGCAAGTGTGATGAGGTTAGAGAGAGGATTGCCCAGCACGCTGCTAAAGCCTTGGGTTAACCTACTGGTCTTTCATCCAAAATATGGTGAATGCTAATCATACAGCTAATGGTTTTGATATTGATACAGCATCCCAATCTACCAGACAGACAGATGGCCAGGCATGTACAGAGACAACAGACAGACAGACAGACAGCTCCATCTGCCTCAGTGTTATGAGCTGCCCCTGACAGTGCTGTTCACCAGCTCTCCTAGAGGAGTAGTTTTCCAGGTCAGCATCTACCTCCAGCAGCAAGCCCCATAAAATGCCAGTCCTGTCTTTGAGTGTAGGCTGCAAAGCCCCACTTCCTGTTTTAAGCATCTCTCAGTTTCAAACTTGCTTGGCTCTGTTCCCAAGGAGCATCCTGCAGCACAGGCCCACCTGCCTCACACAGATTTTATGTCTTATTAAAGATAAACTCCCCTTCATCCAAAAACCAGCGAACTGATGAAGGAATTTTAAAACATCATGAATTGAAATATATTAGTTTTAAAAGTTTTGTATATATTTCACCTTTTGTACTTTCTGTAAAGGATTACATAAAGTTTCCAACTGAAATAATTTTGAACCAGAAGGTGACTTTCTCTTAGAGAGTATCGAAGTAGTATACTTGTAACTTCTACAGTTTCTTTCTGAAGGAAGGCAATGGTATTTCACATTTTGTTGAACTCACCTTGCTCCTACCTGATGGTTCTATTTGGTCTCATCAGCATTTTGCAACAGAAACTGGAGTTCGTGTTTTTCTCACCTGCCCCCAGCGCGTCTTTATCTTGATCATGGCAGCATCCACAGTGTGCACTGACAGGCTCATGAAATGTGAGAATTTTGGGCTGCTTCTCTGTGCTTGAGGTCTTTGCTGTGCATTTTATAAACTTGCTGAAGGTTAGACTCATGTTTTCTGATTTTGAAGGTAAAGGATACAAATTATTCTCAAATAATGGTACACTGCTCTATCATGCAGACTGCTTCCTGCAAATGCTTCCCCTTCACAAGAGGCCAGACTCAACAGCCCTAGACATTTGGTGTGCTTGTGGCTTTGCAAGGTCAGAGAACCAATTAATGTCTGCTGGCAAGGTGTGACTTGCTCATTTGGATCAGGCTGCAATTTGTATTGTACCCTCACATCTCTTGGTGCAGTTTTCCCCAAATGATTTGCAACTGGGTCTCTCATATCCCAACCTGGGGAAGGCAGAGATGGGAGATGAGATGGTTCTGCAGGTTGTGCACATGCCAGGGTACAGACAAAAGACAGAAGATGGTGAGGAAATAAAATAAACTCTTGATATATCTTAGAGAAGCACAACAAAGAGGTATTTTTCAGAGAATGAAAGATTTTGGAAAACAATAAGAAATTTAATATGCATAAGCAAGTACTGTTTTTCTTTCTTTAAAAAACAAGAAATCTGCAGAAACCACATTCATCATATAATTTTCTCCAGTAAGGCCAAATGCACCTTAACAAGCACTGGCAAAACACACAATGCTCATATAGATGAAAAATTGTAGACACTTTTTCTCTCTCCAACATGTTTTAATAGACATTGGTTTTCTACTCAGTGCAAGCTACTCCTGAGATGATTAACATCACATAAAAACTCAGCACTTAGATTACAAGAATTGTAAAGATGCTCTCTCTTTCTTTGGCTTAATTCAGAATGTCTGATACATGGAAGACTGAGGAGGGAAGTTGCTGCAATCTCTATGTGGACATACGCCAACAGTATCTCTTTAAAACCCATAATATTCACATACAGCAAAAATGGCAGAATATGAAAAAGATTTTTATTTGTTCTTTATAAGCCCCTCCACAAAGCAAAATTTGCATCCCACAGAAAGAAAACACTGAGGAAAGCACATTTCAGTGACTGCAATGCCAGCACAGTTAATGATGCTTGCAATTGCTTTCCCATTTTTATTTCCTCTGAAGCATAAGGATCCATGTAGGTAAAACACACTAATTTTTCATCTTCTGATCCTCCATCTGTCCAGCAACACTGCAGCCTGTGGCCCCTGCACAAGGATGGGTCCTCCCACGCTCCAGACATGGGAACACATGCCAGTGTGGCATGGCCTTGGGTGTCCCGCATTTCCTCCAAGCACAACCATGGGCCACCTTCCCCTGTGCCCAGGATCACCCTGCCTCAAACAGACTTCTCCCTCTCCACAGTTTAACGAGGGAGAATAGTGAATTTTAGTTTTTTTTTAAAAAAAGAAAATGGCACTGTTTTGTAGAGTACATTATTTGCCCCCCAGTCTGTTTACTACAAGATGTTGTTTTTTAGAAATTGAAAATAGACGCTATTCCCATTCATAGTTTTTTTAAAGTTCACGCTTAACTCAAGCCCCATTTATTATGGGAAAAGGTTTGGAGAAATCAGTGTTTTGTTTCAGCATTTTTAAAGAGAACATATATCAGAAGTTTACCTCACAAACAGTCTAAGTACACATAGGCTGTTTTACAAGAAACAGAACCAAAAATTCTCAGCAAAGAGACTTTACCAGTAGAGGCAGAAAAGAAAAAGCCAAGTATTTTTGAGCAAAGCCAAGATTTTCTTCTATTTTCTTCCTGATTGTAAGAATTACAACAGAAGTATGGCTAGAGAAAATATTAGGAAATAAAACTTACAATAAAGTTTACCATAGGGAAGTCATGAGGACTGAATATGGATACCACCTGCTGTAGAAGTATTGTGAGATTTTCATA
Organism: Phainopepla nitens; assembly: GCA_013400175.1. Taxonomy (NCBI): domain Eukaryota; kingdom Metazoa; phylum Chordata; class Aves; order Passeriformes; family Bombycillidae; genus Phainopepla; species Phainopepla nitens. The sequence continues at coordinate 201,005 of VXBQ01016394.1, forward strand.
AGATTTCAGATTTTACATGAGAACAAGAAGCACACTGGTTGGGCTAGTGGCCAGGCTGCAGGCATAGGGCATTAGAGTCCTGAGATGATTAACAGCTAACTTTAATCACAGTGACTGAGAACACAAGTATTCAAGAAGATTAAACAGCTGAAGTTTTTATGGGTACCACAAAATTGTCAGATGGGCTTGACTGTGGGAAATGAGAACAAAAGAAGTTTGGAAAGAGGGTCTGCTGAAGAATTCCCCCATCATGACTTCTTTGCAACTTAGTAAACATGCGGAATTCATTGCTTACATACTGGAATTAATGTTCTCCAGAACTTGAAAGTTACAAGTCTTAAGCACAAGAAGTTCACTGCAGTCCCAAACTCCTATAAATGCTTCTGTAAGTCACCCTGTGCTATTACCTGGAGGCTGGAGTTCCATTGAACTTCTCTAAACTAAGTGAAACTTTTTTAAAACCTGATAATCTCTGCAAGCCTAAATAAGCTTTGTGTGTATTTATTTTATATTTTAAAAATCATTTTGGTGAATTCTAATCCTTCAAGCTTTAAAACTGTTTTTATGAACAGGCTCACGTTCACTTACATTTTCTGCCACGTGTTCCAGCATGTTGCAAGTCCCTCCACTGATGGTGAGAAATGATGCATGTTCCTGACTACTGCAGAGAGATATGTATTATCCAGCACGCTGTATGACATTGCTGACAATCTGCCTTCTAATATCTGTTTGCCTGATACACTCTTACTTTAAAGGGCAGTTTAATGATGCTCGGGAAATATTGTTATATTCCCCATCCACTGAATTCAATTAACACAGCAGGTAGGCACTCACGATATTTTGACAACTATTCTTCCATCTCAAAATTATGTAGCATTTATATTCCGAAGGGCCTCAAATACTGACATGATAATTTGTAATGTCTTCAAATGCTTCTTTGTATGAGTTAAAAATTCAGATAAACTCGGTTTTGCTACAGTCCCCAAAGCTCACAGTCAAAGGCAAAGCTGTGAAAACTTTCTCTGCTCAAAGCTCTGCAACTGCATGTGATGACTTAAGCAGTGAAGTTCCCATCAGGTCTCTGGAAATGATTACAGGGTTTTTCATGTTGTTACCATGGAAGACAGTGAAAGTGTTAAATTGGCAGGATTTGAAGGATCAAATTCTTACCATTCATAGAAAATGGAACCACAATGTCTTCTCTCTGCAGTTGATATATTTTAATACTTCCCACATCCTGGCGTCAGCTAGGCTTTTACAAGTTAAAAACAAAGATAGGTTTGCACAAACCTACCTGACATAGTAAAACAAGGTACACAAGTGCTACCGGAAGCACAGTTTAGAGAATACTTATATTTTGTATTTATCTGGAAAGAAATACAGATTTTTTGTATTTGGCAATATTATAGTCCTGTTTTTAGTGTGAGGTTTCTTTGGTTTTAATTTATTTATTTAAACTACTGTTCCTCATCTGCACTCATTTCAGCAGTGTGGGACCAGATTCTGCTGCTCTGACACTACTGCTATCAGCTGAGTTACTGTTACTGAATTAAATCTAGCTCGCTGTTTGAAAGAGCAAAATGTGGTGAAATAATCAGTATATCATTATTATTGTTATCCTGATTTTGACAATGTTTGTATTGTACAACAGAGAAAATGATGGCTCCTGCCCTAAAGCACCTAAAGTTTCAGACTCTCAAGTTGCATCCCTTCCAGCTTACTGTCTGTTTCTAGGGTTATGCACTTTGCCTCTTGCAGGATCCTCCAACACAGCTAAAACCTCCCTTACCATTTCAGTGGTTAAATAAGGTGTGAGAAGCAGGAAAGCAAGTTGCCTGTGCGCACGCTTGAAGTTGCTGTTACTCTAATCACCTTTTTTTCATGCCCTTTCATCTCCAAATTTAGCTAACTACTAAGCCAGTCTAGCAGACTGGGGGACACAGGAAACACTGATGCACAGACTGTATATAATCACTCTCAAAAGAACAGCACAGATTACAAGACAGTGTAACTACTGTTCTGTAGCCGATGAAATTGCACCTTTTCAAATCTAATAAACCATTAGAATCATTCATTCAAGACCAACACATGCAGCACAAAATCAAAAGTTATTTAAGGGCTGACACCAGGAATTTGAAAATCTGTTCATGTTAGGATTGTATTAGAACAGACGACATTGTAACTGCCAGGCACAAGCATACCTTGAATCTGAAATGTAATCTTTAAAATAGTTGCCTCAGCGCCATTTAATGGGAACATGCTGGAGAATCATGGGAAAGAGTTAAGAGTGTGAATTCAAGTATAGAGATTCAGAAATGTACTGTACAGATGCTGGCACTGTTATTGAGACACAATGATGATATTATACCTAGCTTCATGAAATTGCAGAAAAGTTATGTCATGGAAAATTCTGGTTCATTTTCAGATACAAGAAATACAGTAAAACAGTAAATATTCTATATTGTTTAGTTGAGATAAATGACAAACAGTTTTATTCCCTGGATCACATACATAAAATCTGATCAAAGTATTAATAAACTTTGTGCTTATATAGATAGTTTTAAAGTTTTAACCATCCTAGTTCTCAGAAATTATACCCCCAGTATTCTAGCCAAAAAGCTTTCCCTCTTTTTTAAGAAAACAGCACAAGCACAACCCAGAAAGTTTGTTAATTCTTTCTTTAATAAAGCGGGCTAGATGTTCTTCCAGAGTAAAGATACAAAGCTCCACAACTAAATCAATACCCAGTCAAAATATGACACTGCCTTTCTGCAGTACATACAACTGACATGACATGCAAGAGACTTTAAAGTAATAAATTACAGATGTGAGATACAGTAAAACAGTCTCAGATCAGCAATCTTTATGCTGCATTAGTTTTTGTCAGCAATTTGCAATGCTTATAAATTTTCTATCTGATTATTGTTATCCATGAACATTATGAGCAGGTCGTTTCCAGAGAAAAAGAATAATCTTGTATTTTAAATGACAATTTCAGTATATTCTTAACATAACACAAAACAGGGTGATGATCTGATGTTTTATCTAACTTACAAGTTTCTAACTTAATGAATATACTAAAATACTTTAAACTATCTCTGCATTATGATCAAATATCAGAGACAACATATTTGAGATGTGGAAGGACATGGTACAGCCAAAGCAGATTCATTTACTGGAGTTACTCTGATCTTATTTGTATAATCATCTCCCTTCTTTTGAAGATTTTTATCATATCCCATGGCATGATACACATTCAGTTCATCCGTATTCACTGATCCTTCTTAGAAACTCCTGAAATCTTTATATACTTTTACTACTGTTTTAAAATATGCAATATTAAAGATACAACTAATTTACAAAAATAAAAAGCCTGTACAAATCACACTCTTCCATTGGCAATGAGACTGTCCAAGAAAATAGCAATGTGATCCCTGAAACAACCCATTAGAATAGAAACCAAAAGAATGATGCTTAAAAAAATAAAAAAGAAGTAAAAACATTTTCTCCTGTCAAGCTACTGGAATCTTTGAAGGTTTATGTATCACAGAATATAAAACTTTTCTCTCTGTCCCCAGAACATTTCATTCCTCTTTCCATAGGTACTTCTTCAACAGCCACCCTTTGCTGATGGCGCCACAAGCCCTGCTGTATAGGTTAAGGCTAGAAAAGCTTGAAAGACCTAAATAAATCAACCAGCCACCCAATCCCCTGGCATTCATGCAAACTCAGGGTAGTAAAATAAACTGGAGACAGGCATGCATGCTGAATTCCAAAGTAATTTTTTATGAAGCTTAAAATTAAACCAAAATAAACATCTCTCCAAAATGTTACGCAACTAAGATCTACCATCTAAACAGTCATCTGACTGTTTGCATCACTCTGTTGCAGAGAGGTGTGATGCTATGCCTGCTCATAACATTCTAGCATTTTAACATTTTACAAGGCACAAATAATCTCTGAAGAACTACATGGTGGCTTTTGAACACGTAAGGATGGCAGCTACCATGGAATTACATGACAATTAACTCTTCAGTCACAGACCTTGTAAAATCTAAGACCAGCAAATTACATGTCACCTCATCTTTGGGATACAGTACTTCATTTACAATTACAGACTAAGCAGCAAATAACTACAATTTCATAGCTTTAAACAAACACAAGCTTCGCCATGCAGATAGGAAGTTGTTGCATGGTATAATGCATATGCCTCTTAAAAGCAAATGATGCTCTTTTTTTGCTGCTGTGACAGAGGGACATACTAACATTCCTTCCTCTAGCTAACTCTGTAGGTCCTGCAAGAGGAGCAGTCTACTCACCACCAGTTTTGTTTTGTGAATTCCAACAGAGGTTAGAGGGATCAGAGAGTACAGAAAGCCCCCCCTTATCTACTTGAAAAAAGCTGTTATTAAATGTACTAAGGACTTGATGGGAAAGAAATACACTTTTCCATAGAAGAACAAGAAACAGTTAATTAGAAACTTTCTGTTGGTTAATGCTGCTGCACCATTATGTTTCTCTTGAGTAGAAATATGGAAATCATACAGGAATATATGTAAACAGAATCTATAGAAGATAATAGCAATGAGACATAAAGTGCTTTTAATTATGAACATTTCATTTCACTTTGCAACCTTCCCTGGTAAGTTAGCAACTCAATCATAGCTTTAGTTCAACCATCTCAGGTCTACATTATGAAACACTGTTATTTCCCTTGCACCCACTATTTTAACTGTGGTAGTCTGAGTAAAATAAAAAAAAAGTCATGCCAGGGGAAGTAAAAGTAGAAAAAGATAAAGAGAGAAAGAGGTGAACTGGGAACTCTCAAGGGGGAAAAGTAGACAAAGGCAAATAAGGCTCTGTTGTGTAGGAGGAGCTCTCAAGGATTTTGTCACATAGTCTCCTGTAAGCACTGAGCAACAACTACACAAACCTCTGCCCTGAACACACCTCAGGCTATTGCCAGATAAAAATGAAGAAACTAGGATTCCTCAAGGGAGAACAAGCTTCCTACCAGGATGATGCTTTTAATCTTTTTGATAGTCATTCCCTATTTCTCTAATCACAGTCTCTGAAGAAACAGTACCCTTTCCTACACAGAAAACCCAGTCAAGCATACTTTGTGAAAGGACAACATTAAATCTAGTCTGTCTTTGCTGCTTCAGGCCTGATGCCAAGTACCCACACATTTCTATTATGGTACCTAGCATATACTATTCTATGTTTTGGGAAAGCAACAGTTCTATAGTAACAAGGTTCCTAAGTAAGGTAACACCATAATTAATAATAACTGTACATTTGAACTGGGTTTTACTGGGTTGTTGTTTAAGGCAGTTATTAAAATGTATATATTATTTTTTTAAAGTAGCAAATTTATGTCTTGTTTTTTTTGTTTGCCTTTTTATTTTAATTTAGGCTTTTGGCAGCTGAAATGGGTTACCTTTATCTATTTTCTGCCCTTGCAATCCAAAGAACAATCCAGCCCGTGGAATCACAGAAATTAGAGCTGAGGTGTAATGACAGATTTCCCAAATTCTCCCAACCTGTTTCTTTAGATGTCCAGTGGGCTGACAATAGCAAAGTCGGAATCTTTGCTGTTATTACTACTGTCGTCATCAGGGCTGGAGCTCAGGTTGCTGGAGGAGGCTGAAATGGAACCCATTAGAGGGTCAGAAAATATCAAAGAAGAACGAGAAGGAGCTTCTGGCTTCACCACTGCCTTCTTGTGTGCCTGAAGGGCCTGCACCGGCTCTGGAACAGCACTTTTACTTCTTTCCTCTTCTTTGGAAACCATAATATAGTCATCAGCACTCTTGCTCTCACTAGTGCTCGAATCAGTCGTAGTCTGTGAAACAACGGCACAGAAAAGACTTAAAGTGAGCACAAAAAAAAAAAGTGAGCATAAAATGTTACCACATAACGAGGCTTATGAAGCATGTCAGGCATTTGGGAATGGGACAAAGGAATAATTATTATCCAAAAGTGGCATTGACTAAAGAAAGTGAAAAATATAGTGGATATTAACTTTGGATGACATCACTTGTTATTATTTCAGCGAATCACATAATATTCTGAGCTGGAAGGGACCCACAAGGATCATTGAGCCCAGCTCTTAAGTGAATGGCCCACTCAGGGATCAAACTCACAACCTTGGCATATTAGAACCATGCTCTGACCAACTCAGCTAATTTAAAAAAGCATAATATGTAATATTCCAAAAATACATTTTTTGGTTCTAACAGTCCTACATGTCTCATTATAATAGTGCATCCACATAGTGACCACAGCAACCAAGCCTCAAACACATACATTACAGCTGTAAAGATTTTCAGTAGTTACAGTGGGTTTCTGTAGTATTTAGTAGTTTTGAGAATTTTTTTTCTGGTTTGCATGTACAATAGCATTTTGGAGCTTGTCAGGAGAATGGTTTGATAGAAAATTTCCTAGTGAAACCCTGACTTGTGAAATCTGAACGACTCATAGACCTGGTTTAGTGTGCAGCAGTTTGAGTTCAAAAAATCAGGGCTGTCAGAGCTTCCAGTGTTAGTGTTGTTGACTGTTTCCTAACTCTTTCAGAAAATGAGTGTCTGGGAATCCCAATTCTGTCTGGTTAGATCTTGAGTACCTGAGTACTGAGTACCTTGAATACCTATGTCCTTGAATACTTTGATAGTGGTTCAAGATCAGTGCATCAGAAAACTCTATGAGGTCTCAGTCTTAGATTCCATTATACTAGCCACACTCAGAGTCCCAGCTTTTCCAGTCAGAGATGTACATAATTAGAAAGGGAGACTGCCATACACAGTAGAGTGGGATTTCTCACTTGTTGACAACTGGCAGCCTTTTAGCTTGGTTGCAACCCAAATGGACAACAATTTGTTTCCTTCTGCAAGAGCTGCATTCAGCTCCTGTCTAGTGCTATGTTCCTCTGGCAAGAACACAGCTGCTTTCTTGATTGCTTCCACACAGGTTTATTTCAGAGTAACAGCCTGTAGGTACAAGCATCCTGAAGAGGTGTGATGCTGAAACCAATATATTTGATTACATGAATGCAAGACTGAGAAAAAGGAGACGTAGAAGGAAATGTGTAACTGTCCACATTTGTGGCAATACAAACCCTTCAGCTGTGACCTTCCCACAAAA
>VXBQ01016394.1:208192-350179 GCA_013400175.1 Phainopepla nitens
AAAAAAAAGAAGAACAAAGTAGTTACAGAAGAGAAAAAACAGGAATAATCTGAATGAGATAAAGGTGAACCTGCAGCATGGTATACAAAATTGGAGTACCATAAGCATCAGCAAGCCACAACTGCAGTTACAGAATCCATGGCCACTAGCAAAATTTGTTTGCATAATTTATTATTACAGCTGAAAATTATTTTCTTGTTTTGATTACTGATTATAGATCAGAATGTTCTTGAAATGGTACTGTAGAATAGCTCAGGAAGCAAAACTCACCTGTGATTATGAATGACTGTAAGATGAAATGAGGGAGCTGGAAGTCTTGAGTTGTCCTTTATATAGTCATTACAAATTGTCAGAAGTCACAATCAAGATAAATATCAGCTATATGGGAGAATATATTCAAATACAGAATTGTACTCAAATTTATAAGGATTCAAATATATCCCTTTCTAGTAAATTTGGAAATACCTCATTCTTCTTATTTCTAATTTTTGTGTGTTATCTACAAGTATGCAGGTATAATAACATTATATAATTAATATTACTATAGGTTTAATAACATACAATATTCTTTTTTGTAATGAACTGATTTTAATACTTTATAATTCAAATGGAAGCATCTTGAGTCCAGAATTTTAGTTAAAATTTTTGCCTGTCCTGGTGTAAGATAGTTGTCACACTGATAGAAATTGACAACTATTATTTTTGATGGTAACTCTCTTTTCACAGAAGGCGTAATAAAATTCATACAAAACTCAACAGATTGGCTTCAGAAAGATCAACAACTAGCCTTTTCTGAGTGTTATCAAAATTGATCTCCAGCCTTCCTATACATGCAGAACCAGAGTAGTTCAAATGTCAAAAACTTCAAGCAGTTTCCATGAAGTTAAAACCACAGAGTTCTATCCTACAAGGAGAGATACTTCACTGTTTAAACACTTCTGAGCTGAGACATCATTTGTTAGTAATTAGCCTTCTGCTTTCATCTTGTCTGTTTGAAATGCTGTCCTCATGAGCTGTCAGTGAGTCAGCTGCCATCTCCAGGGGGCTGAGGACGAAGGCAGCACGCAACCATGGCTCTGCTCCACCAGCACAGAATCACAGAATAGTGACTGGGTTGGAAGGACCTTTAAAGGTCACATAGTCCAACTCCCACAGTGAGGCACTGGGACATCTTCAACTAGACCAAGTTGCTGAGAGCCCTGTGCAACTGGACCATCAATGTTTCCAGGGATGGAGCATCTATCACCTCTCCGGGAAACCTGTTCCAGTGTCTCACACCACCCTCATCATAAAAAAATTTCTTCCTTAGACCTATTCTAAATCAACCCTTGTTTAGCTCAAAACCATTGCCCCTTATCCTATTGCAACAGGCCCTGCTAAGGAATTTGTCTCCAATTCTCTATTAAGCCCCATTTCAGTACTGAATGGCCACAATTAAGTCTCCCTGGAGCCTTCTATTCTCCAGGCTGAAAATCACCAACTCTCTCAGTCTGTTCTCATAGGAGAGGTGCTCCAGCGCTCTAATCATCTTTGTCACACTGCTCTGGACTTGCTCCAACAGACCTGTGCTGGGGACCCCAGAACTGGAAGCATTGCTCCAGGTGGGGTCTCACCAGAGGGGAGCAGTGGGACAGAATGATCACCCTCTGTCTTCTGGCCACACTACTTTGGATGCAGCCCAGGGTACAGTTGGATTTCTGGGCTCGAGTGCACATTTGGGAAATGTCCAGCCTCTCATGCACCAGTATTCCCCAGTCCCTCTCAAGCAGGGCTCTTCTCAATCCCTAATCCTCCAGCCTGTATTGATACTTTTTTGGAAGCTCTCAATGCCATAGTCAAAATTTCAGCACTTTGTTCCCACCCCCTCCTCCCTGTACAAATATACATTCCTCTAAACAACCACTGCCACATAATTCACCTGGCCTCTTTCCACACTTCTATTTAAATGCTCTCAGGGAATGTAGTACTGTCTCATTTTTCAAAATTATACACTTTATTATTCCAAGCTATCAAGAATCCTTTATTTCAGTCCTCACAGCCCTCACACCTCCACCTTGTGTAGGGTGACACAGACCTTACTTAGCGAAACACTCGCCCAGCAAGATCAGTATTTTTCTCTCTGGAACTCCCAATTTCCTAAATTCTGCTTTCAAAAGTGTGCTCTAGTGCAGCTGAAAAAGCATCCTGCTCTTTAATAAAGGAAAGAGAACTAATCATCCCAATTTCTTGTTGCTTCTGTTGAGCTTCCCAACAGTACTCTTCATGCCACCCACACTTTTTGGTTTGGGTAAGGAGACCTGTAGCTCACTGAAGTAACAGAGAAGCAGCAAAGCAGAGATATTGACCCCAAAATCCTATAAAAGGGCTTCCTGTAAATGTTTGCCTATTCCTAGCATACACTGGTATTTCGGAACTGATATCTCCAGAGGTAAAATACCTCCTTCCTTCTTCCTTCGCCTGTTTCTGTTTCAGGAAACTCATGCTGACGTGAAGCATGTTTTCTCCCATCTGCTGCCACTACTGAATAAATGAAAAATGACAGAATTATACTTCCAGTAGCTTTGGAAGTTAACAACCTTACGCCCGTTGCCATATGGCTTCTCCAAACAATTTTTCCTGATGAATATCAGCTACTAGGACCAGGCTTATTTCATTTGCCTTCACACTGTGAATGAGTTAAAACTAACTGCAAGGATACAATTCAAGAAAGCTTAGAAGAACAGCAGCTCATTTTGCCTCCTTCTTTGAACAGACACAAAGGCAAGATAATGTGTTAATTATCATTCATTATTTAGCAACAGAAGCCTTCTGTTTGTCAACTGCATGCTGCTACCAAAGCCAAACATTCAAAAAAAAGCTTGATTTCTTTTAGCCTTTATCTTAATTTTTTTTGCATTTTTAATTTTGCAGCTTTCCTTTCTAAAGAAGGCCTATATCCTTATCCTCATTTTGCAGAAAGGGATTTTGAGACAAAAAAAGACGAAGAACACTTTTAAAATAAGAAAGATGATAAATAATTTATACTTATATAACAACCAAGCACAAAAGACCAGATTTTAATCTCAATTACAGAATAGCTACACCTGTAACTGTTCCAGCTGTCCTAGAAAATAACACTATATCTCCAGCAAAGAACAATTTCTACAGTACAAATCACACCAAATAGAATTACAGGCATTACCAAAGTCACAGAAAATGCAAATAGAGTAGAAATTTATTTAGCAGGAAATGCATTAAAATGTCTAGAAGTGGTTGTTTTTTAATCCCCCTGCAGCTCTCAGTAAGTACTCCCAGCATGACCCAGGGCATCAGTGCAGCCCCTTTTCTTTAGCAGAGCTAAAAGCCTGGGCTGTGGCCTGGTTTGGGCCAACAACTGAGCCCATCAATTAACAGTCTAATGTCACAGTCCACTGTTCCACTGTTTTATTTTCCTGTGTTTTATTAAAAGCAGTCCAAAGCTCTCCTCTTTTTGTTTGATTTTACGCACAGTGGTTAAAGCTTAAGCGCTTGGAAACAGCACAGACTAACTAAGGGGTAGCTAGACAGACAAACTACCCCTAATTAACTAAGGATACTACCAGTCCTCCTGGAGTGCCATCTCTAACACTAATCTTCTTCTGTCAAAGGTGCTGTTGCTCATTATCATAATTGGAATTTCCAGAAGATAAGAGGAGAGGAGGCTAATCCATATGAATGTACTGCACCTCCAAATTTAAACCATGCAGTGCTAATACATCATTAATACTCTGCAACAGCTCAGCTTGTACAACCTCTACTCACGTTGCCATCGTTGGCTTATGAGCAGACTTGAAATTGTGGGAGCCATGAATGCCACTCAGTTCCAGGGCTGGATGTATATACTCTGACTACACACTGGGATAAGTGGCCCCAAAAATTTGCACTGGGGAGAAATCTGTGCAGACCAGACTTCACCTGCCCCACCCTCAATACTCAAAGAGTCCCAGCACCTCCATGATACATCGTTTAGACCAGTCTGAGTAAGGGCTTCTCCAGGATCAGTAGGGTCTAAACACACACACACACACACACACACACACACACAGAGAAAGATTGCTGCCATGTTATACAGCATTCTACCTTTGAGTTTACAGAAGTGAAAAATCAGAAAAAAAACCATTATTTGCCATTTGAGGAAGAAAATGAGGTACTTCATGTAAAATACTAGGAGATCAAGGTCAAAAATAGGAGGCCATTATATACTGTATTGGTTTAATCTATGGCTTTATTATGGCAGAAAATAGTGATTGTAATGACAATAGCTAAGTGAACAATGAAAATGCTCTAGCAAAGCTTTGCTCTTTGCCATTACTGAGTATAAAAAAATAAATCTTGGTATAGCCTCTGATACTGAAACACAATTAAAATATGTTTTTGGACATAGAGTGTTGTAACTCAGGGGGATCGTGTGTAATAAATCAAAATGACCCTGTGTCATCACTTGAAAATTAATAAATATCTCCTGTAGTTCCTAAGTAAATTTGTCCAAAGTGAACTGACTGCAGACTCAGTTAGACTTTGAGGTGATAGTGCTGCCACTGATTTATGAGTGTGAGTATCAGCAGCAGGGTGGCAGACTTAATAGAACTCCAACATAGAGATGAGAAGGCACAAAAGTACTTATTTTTAAGATCACGTTTGGGTTGGACTGAGTCTTAGACAGAGAGGGCTCTTTGTCTGTGAACTCGTCCTATGACTGTATGCTTTGTATGTGAAAACATTGTTTACAGATTCAAGGAGAAAGTCAATACAATGAAGTAGAAGGAAGAAGCAACATCCTTGCTATTTCCTTTTTGGCACTGGCCATGAATATACTGCAATGCAGTTAATCGGCTCTTACATAATGGGATCCTGGAGGACAAGGACAATGAGAATAATCCCGTGGGAACATTTGGTATAGGAACATTTACCTGCAGTTTTTACATTTTTTTGTAGGAAGTTAATCTATGATTCAACAATGTGAAAGAACTCCCCCCAAACACGGCCTAACACTTAGACTTAAACATCTGTGTGTGGAACATAAGGCTACAATAAAAATAATTGATCAGAGTAGGACAGCAGCTAGAGATACACTTTTAACCCACTCTCCATATGGATCAGGAATGCTGGTGTGTCCCATGTAATGTCTGGGCACGCTAGAGGAAGTCTCCAAAAAATGGAAGGTTGTCAATGGCCTGCTTGAGATGTTTTTATTTTACCTGTTGTCCTGAGATGAACTGTTGCTTTGTCACGACAGGTCCCTTTAGGCCATCACCTGCCCCCTTGTTCTGATTATTGGAACAGTAATGATCATCAGCAATAGTGATTTGTTCATTTTCTTCAGCTTCCAGCTGGCTCTGGTTGAAACGTAATGAGCCTTTCAGGATATCCTTGATCTGTCGTTGAATAGGAGGGGAAAGGATGTAAGTAAAAACCTGGGAGGAATTCTACATTTCCTAAAGCTCTGTGCAGACTGCTTTCATACACCATTTCCCCAAAATATTTGCTTTGAAAAGATAGGAAGCAAGTCAATATTCATACCTATATTGGTTAAAGATAGAAATAACAGTGAAATGTGTTTTTTATTAGAGTCTGGAAAACAACTATCCAGGAAATCTAAAGAGAACAAAACTGATAAGATTATTCCCTGCCTCATTATAGGTTTAACATATGTCACATTGCTCTTCATAAAAGGTGTTTTGAGGGACCAGAGGGCAGTATAATCAGAGTTCCAGATGCTCAGCAGCATTCTCATTTTATGTATGTAGTATTTTTTCCTTTAATTCAATGATGTTCAAGTGTTGCCACAATGAAATAATGGGGACACAGGCGTAGTTGATATCTAGCAAGTACATTTTGCATTAAGAAAAATGATAGCATGGCTTAAGTCCAGCACTTCGTGTTGCACTTCTTTAGTTTTGATTTGAGGCCTCCAAAACATCCACAGGAGAAAATACTGTGCAAGTTGTTTGAACTCTTTATAGCTGAGTTTTATTGTTACAAATAAAAACACCACAAGGTTTGATGCACCAGTAAAACAGCTATAAGAAGACAAAACAACAGTATACAAAAAGAATAAAATAACAGAAAAAAAGGAGACAGGATTAATAGCTCTGAAGGGCACAAGAAGGTTAAGCTAAGCAATAGTAATACCTGCTTCAAACCAGCCAAGGAAACCAGAATTTCATCTTCTTTTTCCAAGCGTTCTTGCAAAATGACTTCCTGAATATTTCCTGTAGCATCAAAAGAAAAGAAAGATAAAGAGAGAAAACATCCTAAATAAACTAACATGCTGTAACTTACTGCTGACTGATGCTTTCAAAACGAAGTTCTTTGACCTGCAAACACAATTCCATATCCAAACCTAGAGACTGACAACCTTATTATCTGCAGAGGTGAGGCCAGCCTGAGCCTGGCACTGCTGCCAGGAAGCCTCCAGCAATGCTCTGCTCCTGCAGGACTTCTGTTGCCTCTGTGTACCAAGGAACTCAGGTTGCTACAGGCCCCTAGAAAACACCAGCCTCTGTGTTACATACAGTTTTGAACCTGAAAGTGCTTTGGAAAGCATTCAGAAACAGTGAGAGAAATCTGCTGCCTCTCACAGAAGGCTTTAGGTAGAAGCACAGCAATCCTCATCTTGATCTCAGGGCCACTGCAGATGCTAGAATACTCTTCTTCATAGAAGGACTATAAAAAGTTTCATTCCCTATTCAATCTCTTCTTTTAGTTGAAAGCTGGGGCTGAGCAAAACTTATTTGACAGAAGGAGCAGTGCAGAAACAGCACTCCAGGGCCTCTTGCCTTCCATACCACAGTGGGTCCTTCAAGGATGCATTTCACTACCCTGGTATAGACCGCAGGAAGACAACTCCAGCAATGCTACACTCCAACACTGCCTGGAGAAACCACAGCTCCAATAACTCTGCAGACTCAGATCATCCTCTGGCCTCCAAGCTTCTACTTTCCTCCTCTTTAAGAAAACAGCAAAAATTCCTAGTGAGAGATTGGCAGAATGAGATGGTACCTGTCAACTGAAAATGACAGGATACTCCTTTGTGCCACTCCTGTCTTGCGTACACAGACTGAGCCTAAATCCCTCAGCAACACTCATTTGTGAAGAAAGCTTTGCTGCTCGTGTGTATTTGTATCCCAGCTACTTCACAATTAGAGCTCTGTACCATTAATCCACACCGGCATTGCATTTGTTTGCTTTTAACAACGCCCTGCATGTTCAGGGCCCAAATCAGTGAAAAGCCAGAACTGTTTTAACAGATGATCCTGACAAGGACAAATACGATGCCACTGCCAACTCTGACACAATATGAAGTTTCAAGTAGAAGCATTGAGTAATTTGGTATGAGTTTTGTGTTTACAGAATAAATAGCAAAATAATGAGATGTGGGAGACAGGACAAGAAGAAAGATTAGAAGTGGAGAGGTAGATTTAAAACCTGTGTATAAACACAAGTTTGAAATTGAGTTGGGGCCAGAAATCAGTAATGGGTATAAAGGAGGAATGGAAAAGGCAAAGAGGAGAAAGGATCCATGCCTAAGTACTAAATGAACTGCTAAAAAGCAATATGAGATATAGAAGCAATGAAAGAGGCTAGAGCCATGAAAGGCAGTAGCTGATAGAAGTCAAGGTGATGTGATCAAGGTCAAGAGCATCAGTGAAGGTACCATAACTCAACTTTGCACAAGCAGAACAAGGAGATCTATGCTCAGATTACTTAGCACACACTGTTTACTACAATACAGTGGGAATGTCCTGCAGCAATGTTGTATAGTTGTCAAACTGCTGTACAATTGAACAATTTTACATGAGAAAGACACTGCATTATGAAGGCCAGAAATAATAAAAAACCAGATCTGCAAATATGTAGCATCTTGAATTGAGAAAATCCGTAATTATTGCAACATTTTACTTGCCTTTTTATTTTACATCTAAATTGTCTAGTCCCTTAATTTGATAAGTAAAATATATTAATATGTATTTATAAAAGAGTATCTTACATTCTGTTTTCCACTTCTTTTAAAAGATTCAGAATTTGAAACGTCAGAAGTCCAAAGCCTTCATAGGCAGGACAGCCATGCTTGACCACAGCCTGAATCACTGAATTCAACCCTCTTTCCCATTTCTCAGCATTAGAAAAAAAAATACTCCACAGTGTGTGATCCTCACATAAATGAAACCATACATTAAAAAAACTAGGGCATGCATACTAACTAAGCAGATGGACCAAGAAAATAATTCAAAGCAAACGTCCAACCTGCTGAAGACTAAATGAAGGAAATCTAAAAAACTGGGACAAGAGCAAGAAAACAAAAGCTGAAAGGTATTCCACATGATGTGGAAATACTCTACTAATATTACTGTTCTTTAGAGATGTTTTGTAAGCCAGCATTTAAAAAAGTATGGAAAATAATCTATCATCACTATAAAATCCAGCTGTAACTGTGTTTGATGAGCCAGTACATTGAGAAATTTCTAAAAACTTATGAATGGAATATGATAGTTACCCAGCAGTAAAAATTAATAGAAATGTTCGTAGCATCACATATTTACTTTAGCAAGATTAATGCCAGATTTTAATATTAGTTTCAGAGGAAAAAAGATTAGGAGTAAAAAGGTAGGAAACACAGCCAATAAGCAGCAACTGAGGCATAAAGGCATAAATTGGGATGTCCTTCTCTAGTGCAATGAAACAGAAGGAAGGTATAATTCCTTGTGGAATTGGCAATAAATCCTTTTCTTAAATATGTCCTTGAACTGCATATGGCTTCTAATCTGCTGCCATCATCTCTTCTGAAAGCAAAGTTTTTTAACTTTCAAATAAGTGGAACCCAAATTTACCAGTGCTCATTTTTCTTCCCTGTCTAATGAGTAGGGAGGAATTAAAAAAATATAATCCTTAGATGAGCAAAGCATACAGGCAATGTGATTTTGCAAGAGTTCCTCCTTGATCACATCCTTCTGCTTGGGACCACCCTTTGAAATCCATGTGGACTGGAAGGAGAGGTGGGAAGAAGAGGAGGGATGGCAAGGAAGTTGGTATGCGCTCTGCAGCTGCTCTCCTGTGAATGGCTGTGCCAGGGCACAGCATCCTCACTGGGGGGACTCTCATCCAAGCTTTTCCCACTGCTGGGGGGACCCCATAGGGCAGTCAGTTGCTGAGATGAAGAGGTAAAATAAGCTTTCAAGTGCAGACAAAAGCTTATTTTACCTTTCTGTATCTCAAAAGATACTCTTGCAACTAGAAATACTTCAAAAGATACTATTTCAAGAGTGCTAGGAAGCATATTTGATATGATATTACTCAGCTGAAGGACTTGTACTTTGAGCTGACATGTATAATTTAATTATTCTTCCTTCAAAGGAGATGTTACTGTACTTTGAGAGAAGTGCTTTATGTATCTGAATGAATTGGCCACATATTGATTTTTTTCCTTATCTGCTGCTCTATATCAGTACCTCACAGCTGTGCTGGTGGTTTTTTTTTTTTTTTAATAAAATGTAACTATCTTTAAAACATCCTGCAGATGTCAATTTGGAAGTGAAAACATCTTCCTACCCTTAAAAAACCCCCACTGATACAATGAATCAAACAAACTGATTATGTGATTTCTATAGTATTCAAAACTGAGTCCAGTTTGATTCAGTGCTATAAGTATCCATCTCTTGGGATAGCTGTTGTTATTCATAAGTTATCAAAATCCTACTATACACAGAAAACTAAGGTTAAGGTCAAATATTCCTGACTGCCTGGCTTGTTTCTTTTTTTTTTTTTTTTTTTTTTTTNTGTTTTGGCTTGTTTTTTTTTTTTTTTTTTTCTTTCTTTCAAGATTTCATTTAGCTGATGCCAAATGTTTTCTGCAGAAAAAGACAGTATTTCTTTATTCAGTGAAGTTCTAAGAGGAAAACAGAAAGTGAATTTTGCAACTTCTCACCTGGTGGTCAGAGCACTGCTGTGAGATGTACGAGATACCAGACTGCCATTACAAGACTCTGGATTTGTTTCAAAATTGTGCTAACAAACGTCTGACTGTCACAAAATGAACTGTGATACCCTGACTGTGATCCTGACTAAGCCTCAGAAATACCAGAGCTGTTAAACTAGCTGTTCTCTTCAGAAGTCAGCAACATTATCCACTTTGATGGATGCCCCCACACCAAATTCACATCTCAAAGGATGTCTTCTATATAATGGAGTAGAATTAATTTTAGGTAGTTATTCTTAAATGAGCAGACTTGTTTAAGTTTGATAGATACCAGATCAGTAAATCAAAAATTACTTCCTGAGTGAGACTGTGATCAGCTGCCTTGATATACTTTAAATCCAACTACAACTACAGAGCAGGAACATGCAAATGATTGCATTCACGTTCTTTTTTAAAAAATATGGAGAAGTGCTATAGCAGGTACTGAACTCGTTAGCAACAGCTGAAATGGCTAAAAATTAAGATGAAACATATTTTTCATTTCTTGCTCTTACAGTTACGGCAAATTGTGAATCACTTTACACTGTAGAAGTAATTTTTAAAAAAATCAGGATTTCTATTTTGCTCCTCTAAATTAATTGCTAAATTTTAAACTGAAGATATGCTATCTATAGCAACAAAAGAGGAAAAACATCCACAGTAGCTTCTAGCAGGAAAATTAGAGAAAGCTTATGCTCCCTGATGACTGAAACACTCCATATTGCATGATGGTAGGAGCAGTCACTGCTGAGTTCCCAGGCCAGGGAAAGGGGCTATTCAAAATGATCTTCTCTGAAGGTGGAGAAGCTGTTAGGCTAGGTGTATTGGTAATTATTTTAGAGGCTTATTAAATAAAGTAACTTTCAATGAAAATTTTGCTTTAATTCAATACAGATATTGCAAGAAACCCAACCAGAGCTGCACTAAATGAATGGGAAAACTTGTCTGCTGTAGACAAGGTCCCCTCAGGCATCTCTTCATCCATCCAGAAGACAAATCTGCACCTCTTCCCTTCCACTGAGGAGGTGGGAGACAAACATCCTGCCAGATGAAGGCACAAAACACACTTGACATAAAATCAGATGGATGCGGAGAAAACTAAACTTCTCTGAGGTTCTTTGTTTTCTCCTGCACTGCTGCTTTGGCAGTGCATTTCCCTCCTAATGATTTCTATTTTAAGCTGATCTCCGTGGGGACTTTCCAGGAAGATGACTCCTACTGAGAGGAGCTAACTCGAAATAGCTGCAAGCTGTATTACGAATGCTGCTTTTCTACTACTAGCTCCTGATCAATGACTTGCGAACAAGCAACAGTGCCAGAGTCATGTTAAATCGACTTTTTTTACCCTTGTTTTCACTACTGAGAAGAGAGCTCAAACTCAGAATGCAAAAGAACCTTCTCACTTCCATTATAGGCAGGAGGAAGGAGAGAAATGAGGGTATTACTAAACCTCTCTATTTTTCCAGAAGAGGAAAGCCAAAAAATCCCAGGGCTCCCATATATGTCAAGGCACAGCCAATCTGGAGTCATATTCCAGTACTTTTCTATGACTGTCTTTATGAAACCAGGGCTTACAGAAAATGTTTCCAACATTCCCTGCACAATATACTAGTGATAGCAAGACTGCCTTTTCAAGAACATAAAGGAGGTAGAAGGACAGACTGGGACTTTAGCTTCTGATAATCATTCTCCCTTTTCACAACAAATACTGCTTTCCTACCTGAACTTGGTCTGATGAGCACGTAAATGAGCACTGCTTTGTGGCCTTTCTAGAAAGACTGTGGTATGTGACATTGTGATACTGCTGTTTAACAATGCAATTCAGGATGTTTCCAACTGCTGCATTTTCCTTCCAACATTAAAAATACAAATGAGAGGAGTTAAATTCCCTTCTAAAACAACAGCATTGTGATCTAAGTGTTGATAAAGGCAACACTGCTTAGTAGCCTAACTTTCACTTACCTATCTCACTGTGAATGCCAACACTTATAGTAACAATTACACACTATATTAAAAGCATCACTTAGCAACATAGGAGTCTTAGGGAATGTAAAGATCCTAAAAATCTGAAGTATGAAATTATCTGTGAAACACTGCATTCTTTAAAACATTTATTTGAATATAAATGATGTATTTATACAGTGTTGAATATAAGTGATATATTTATACTTCTGATTCATGTGTCGTGTGGAGCACCAACAATTTATCAATATTTAAAGTGTGGTAATGCTTGTGACATCAGAGAAACAGTAGTAAAAAGTTACCAAGCATCAACTCATAGCAAAGCATAGAGTTGCAGATGCACAAAGAAGGAGATTGGTAGAGTCATGAAGCCATTTCGTCCATTCCTTGCTCAAAGACACAATCAGTTCTTAGCTGTGAACTCTAATTTACACACAGGAAGCAGATTATGCTTAACATATACCTTACATCTGTATACTTATGGAAATAATGGGGAAACTAACAATTTAGTCACACAACACTTTAGCTTCTGCTAAGGTTTTATTCCCTTAAAGCTGGAACTTGAAGAGAAACCACTGCCTAAGAGATGCTGGAAATGAAAGGGTGGATTGTCAGTGTACTTCAGTATAAGGGAGACACTCACTGAGCAGCAGGGAGGAAGCAACAGGAATTCACTGAAAGTTGCAAGGAAAGCTCTTAATTAGGTAATGAGGGGTTGTGTAAGCTTCATTATTTAAATCTCCTTTTCAATCAGACTACTGGGATGAAAGCATCTGTAGGTGCCTACCACAGCTGGACTTTCAGGACTGGCACAGTTGTTACAGAAAGAAAACAGGCTCACTCTGAGGTGGACCAACCAGTTGTTTTTGACCATAAGAGCTATTCCTAAGTGACACAAAGGTGGTTAAAATTCATGGAACATGAAGAATTACACTTTTATTCTTCCTATATATATATATATATATATATANTGAATATTACATAAATATATAATATAAAAAATTATATATAAAATATATGTATCTGTATCTGTAAAATGACCAGAAGTGATAGTCTGAAATTAAGTCTGTACAACAAGTATTTGTTGTATATGATGCTATACAACAAATACTTGTTTCCCAGTAAACATTCCTACATTTGATTTCATAAATTTGCTAGTGTTCTTTCTTTACATGCAGATTTTATAGGTTATTTTACATGATTATTCCTAACCAAATACAGCAATCCCTTACACTCATGGGCCTTTGTTTGATGTGACCTTTTTTACTGACAGCATTTCTAATCACACTGGATTTATAAACCATGGATTATTTTATTTATGTGCCAAGCATAAGAGAACTCATTTAATCCATTTACTTCCTCCACAAATGCAGAAGTATTTCATTTCAGCAGAGAGTAGCAAAATAATTTCCATTTCATTTTATCCTTACAAAAATGTCATAACCTTTCATCTCATCACATGACACATAAAACAAGAATTCAGTACTATCTTGCATACATTTAACAAGCACTATGTCCAGATCTATATTGGGCAGTATGTCAGTCCCTAAATACTTAGCATTAAATCAACTTTCTCCTCTCTTTCCCCACTGTAAATGATCCTTATAATAAAATGCATCCTTATAACAATTGCACTGACTGTTAAAAGAGGGAGGAATGAAATCAGTCTAATTAAACCTTTAAATTGTGTTGTGTGCTATTTCACACAACAACTAAAATTATACTAGCAACTATATGCTGTAAGTTTTTATTTCTTTTTATTTTTTCTTCCTTGCTCATGGTGCTTGCAATAATGACAGTGAAAAGGTGGCTTTGAACTGTTTTTGGTAAGTGTTTCAAATAATATTTGTCTGGGAGATGTCAGGAAGTGCTAGTGAATATATAAGTACCAGCACTGCTTGATGTTTGTGGCAGGGATGTCTTGTGATCCCATCCAAAAAACTCTCAAAAGATTTTCATTTTTTTGTTGCCATGATGCCATAACTTCTGGACATTCTGTAAATACATACAGTTTTTTACAGGCTACCTATGAAAGCTGAGAGGTGACATGGCTGATATGCCACTCCAAAGGCAGGATGCTGGTGGTGTTTAGAAGAATGGGAGATGAAAACTTCGCTTTTCCACATCCTTTCCATAATCCACAATGGAGGGGCAGAGAGGTACTGGAATAATGGTGAAGGACATAGCAACATATTAGAGATAGCAGGAGTGAATTGGAAAATGCACCATAAGGAAAAGCCAACAGCCCTGTATGGGTAGCTCAGAGAAGGATTTACTTGCTTTGGCTCAGTGAAGCCATGATGCTTAAGCATAAACTTACCAGATGTGGGTCAGAGCTAAGAGGTTTTTGTGATGTTGCCTCCAAGACAAGAAGTGATTTAAAGACCTGGATATTGAGCAACATATTTCTGAGACCCACCTGAATGTCCCTCTGGCATCTGGTTCAAGTTAAGCAGTACAGTATGAAGGTGAAATTAATAAAACCAGGTAGACTTATGTTTCCTGTGTATAACTGGGTACCTTTGCACATATTTCTAGGGTGTTGTGCAGTACTCTGTGAGCTAATTCTGCAGAACTGGCATGAATCCTCTGGGCTTATTAGCTGAGGCTCTGTGCAGCAAGAAAGGAGCTAAATTACTTCTGAATCTCAGCTAGCTGGGGAAGCAGCCTTCTGCATTTACATAGTGCTGCCCTTAAGCAAAAGCAGGTGGGAATGACCTTAGTTTTTCTACTTTTATAACCTGATAAATTGCCCATCAAAAAAAAATAGTTTCTATATAAAGATCTCCATATCCCCGTTAATACTGAACCAATGTTCTTTTAAATTGCTTCTCATGAGAAGGACTTCCTGTGCTACATATGTAATTATTTGGTAAACTTTCCCACACTTGGAGGTCTGAAACTATGTCTCTGTTGGAAACAAATGGTAGGTTCTTGTGTCTCAGATAATGGTGATGGATTGGTTCCTGTCCCATATAAAGAGACAATACTTTGAAATTCAGCACTTTTCTTTCCGGAACAAAACTGGCAAGTTAATATAGAACCTCCACAATCTCTCATATTGGTACTTGCCTATGGAGGGCTGAAACTTCCCCAGGGCTTTAATTTACCTTTTGTCAAGAAGCTGCACTTCAATTGCAGGCCAGTGGGGACATGGTCCAAACCCTAAAGGTATTAGTACAGCAGATGGTGTCAGACGACAGTGTCATTGGCTGGTGTCACCTGAACTGCCATTTAACAGCCTTGAGTCTGGGATGTAACAAAGCTTTGCTCTTTGACCCACTCTACGCTGACTTCATGTTGAACAAACACCTCAAACTCAGTCCCAAGTCCAATATGAAGGACAAGAGAGGAATCTTCCAGCAGATACTATAAGGGCCTCTGGGTGGTGTTTGTGTATATGTCTCTTAGACATGTTTTTCATGATCTACTCTAAGACATCAGACAGATGTCACATTTACCAGCTACCAGGAAAAATCTTTTTCTGAATGCACTTGCTAGCTTCATGCTTTTATTTTCACATAGTGCAAGAAAGGAGGAAACAATCCGAATTCTTCAAAAAGAAGTAACATTATGACAGGTAATAATATTGTAATACTTAAATGGTGTATTGGGCTTTCTGAATCATTGAGCCTTGAGGAATTTATGTGCACTGACAGTAGAGTATCTCCCAGAAAGAAAAATGCTAAAGAATATTACCATGTTTCTGAAATCACCAGTGACCATACTATTTCCCGAAAAAGGCTAGTGCTTGTGAGAAAGAAACATCAAGAAAATGTATCTGTGATGATGCTGGAGCAGTGATAGCTATGGCAACTATACTTTTTCATTATTAGCTGAGTAAGATTCTGCATTTATTTTGTGAACAAAGCCAAATGACAGGTTTACAAGTTTGGATGTATCTTCATTTCAGTAATGGAAAAATTGAACACAGGATTTTCTTTTCTTTTTTTTGAAAGCTATGACAAGCTTGTGAAAGCAGGTGGGAGCAACAGTAAAATCTGCTTCCCTGTATTGCCATTTCACATACCTAAATTTTTACATTTGTCCTTGGAGGTGTTAAAAAGAATTTCCCCTGAGCAGTACTCCAGTGGTTAAGGGAGAAAGGTAAGAAAAGTAAAGCTCTTTCTAACACACAACCCTAAGATGAGACAAAGATCACAAAATGACTTTCCTCCATTTTAATAATGAAACCCCTATTTCTAATTTCTACCCACAGCACTAAGTAGCAATATTTCAGAACCATCATTCATTCCCATGGTAACACACCCTGATATTGCAAGCAGTTAATTATGTCGTTGCCATGTTGTTGACTGTGGGGTTTATTTACAGAAGGAGATAAACATTTAATGAAAGCATCTTTGAATATATGAACAAAATAAAAACTGCCATTCTATCCCTCATATTCAAAACAGCACAGATAATTTCATGGTTATTTTGATAATTTCTCAGCTACAACACCTCATCTCTGTCATGAAGTAACTGCACCTGATTGTCATCTGGATCCCCCTTGTAAGGGAAAGAGCCTGAGAAAAGACAGCCAAAAAATCCTCAACTGTCTCATTATAAACCACGAGAAGAATATTCTGTAATTGTTTGATATTGTGATAATTTTGTGGCAAATGATCACTGGATATGCATTTTTATAAGCATGAATTAATATTGTTTTAACATGACCTGCAAATGCAATGCATCATACAGGAAAAAGAATATTGGTTGAGTAATAATGTCCAAAAAGATAGGATTACAACATAAATCTAAAAAAAGAGAGGTTTTCAAGAATAAGCATTTAAATTTTATCAAATTTAAAAGGCAAGCCTGACTGTTTGAATACTATTATATTCATAATCCATTGAAATGTTGTCTAACTCTTTGCTGAAAGGATTAGTTCTGTAAGGTTCCCCAGCTTTTATATATCTGCATGTTTTTATCAACAATTTAGACAACTATTAAATATATGATGGTTATGTCTGCAGTTGGAAGGGCAGAAGAAAACCAAGTATATCACAGAGTTACCTGAATTATTCAGGTAAAATGGCAAATGGCAAGAAGTGAATTTTAATATCGTCAAATACAAGGAACACGTGCCAAAATAAACATTTCCTGATTTTACCCACAGGATAAATGCCTCTGTTTAGAAAGCAGTGATTCACCAAATTTTAAAGGTCATAACATATTATCACCTCAAACAATCACCGTATCAAAGAGCACTAATGTGATGCTGCATTACAAATGTTTAAAGAGAGCAATGCCACATGAGAGTAGAGAGATGACCTTCCCTGTGCTAAGTAGCCACTTGTCTGGGCCCATTGATGGTACAGCATACCCTGATACAACCAACTCACTTGAAAAGACATGAAAATCTCAAAGAATTCAAAAATCATCTGGTCTAAAAAGTAACCCACATAAAATGAAATGTAGTGTTCTACTTAGCAAAGAGAGTGCTGTGAGATTACTTTATCACTGCATATAGGTAAGTTAAAGGAGGATTTTCAACTTTGCTATTAAAAATGCTACATGAGCCAATAGCTGGGTGTTGAAGACAGAAAAATTCAGCCCCAGAGGAAGAAGTAATATCCTAGAAGTTAAATGTTCTGACAGTTTACAAGAGGAGTGATATAACTCATCTGCTCTGCAGTTTCTGAAACAAAGCCATTTTCATGGGTAAACGGATACCTGGGGGATAATCAGATCAGGTGCTGTAGCAGCCCCTGCTAACTTTTCCTTTTAGAAATAACCAGATATGCTCTTCAGTTTTATTTTGCCCCCCTCCTCTGAAGCCCTGAGCAGTGTATGGATTCTGGAGATAATCATCAGGGAGTGTTCTGTAATGCATCAGAGAATCCATTTCCTTGCACAGCCTGCTGGCATGTGCTGCATGGACAGACAGATTTCAAGTCAGATGGAATTTTGCACATCAGCAAGAATCCTGGAGGGGTTTTTTCCCTGCCTTCATGGGGATCATCTGCTGGCTGATTTGGGTATACTTAAACTCATCCATTTGCTACAAGTGTAGAGGCTGTGAAGGTTGGTGGTGTCTCTGTGCTGTTTATCACTCATAACTGTTAATCTCTTTAGGATATAAACACACTAGTGTAAGACAAATGTACAAATTTGTTAATAGTCCATGATGCTGACAAGACATGCAGGAATATGAAGATGTACAGGGAGTAGTCATGGAAGAGACTAGGCTGGCAGGCTCTGAGAGTGTTGCAGGGGTGTCACAATGCACCCAGCACACCCTGCAGCCAAAGCTCTATATGGGATGGCTTTCCTTGTCCTGTGAGGGTAACAAACCACTCCACAGTGCTCCTGGGAGACTACTGCCCCTAAATGCCTTTGCTTCCAATATATTTGGGAAAAAGAATTTAACACCTGGATACGATCACAGATCATATGCTTTCAGTTCATGAATCCAGTGCTGAAAGGCAGACTGCTTCAAGGAGCTTTGTCTGGGTTTATTCTGATCTCTGGTGCAGCTACAGTTGGTGAAATGTTTATGCTTGGAACTGATACCCTTGCTAAACACTCCTCGTCTTCTTTCCCAGAGGAAAGAAACTTCAGTTTTTCTTCTTGACACAGCAATCTTTTCCCCATCATTTCAGAAGCTAATAATTTATCCCTTTGCTTGATTCTAATCTCATCATTAGTCATGTGCCTTCACAAAAGCGATACAATACATCAGACTAAAGCTGCCGGGGTTAGAGGTTTAGATTTGGCTTTTCAAGGCTGTGATTCCCAACTTCCAAGCAATACAATATTTAAAACTTTTCCTAGGCTTATAACAGTGGCTAGTAAAACACCCACATAAAAGAAAATAAAAATACAATATGGTTTCCACATCTGAATCTTCTGACCTAGCAAACTTAGATACCACATGCTTAGTTCTGCCCACTGAAATATTCAACTTTATTTTGCTCAGATACTGCAGGCCATAAATAAATCTTAAAATTATTGCAGTTTTTCTCTGATTTCTCAACAATGTGCTTTTTCACATAACTAATTATACTAACATTTAGAGTTCAGTTCAACACAGTTTAAAAGCACCACTTTTATCAAAACCTGGTTAAACATATATATGCTTGATCTCAGTGAAGTTTTTTGTTTACTTTCTCTGATTTGACTTGGCAGTATGTAGGCAGAATTTTAGACTGGAGTATTTTCAGATTCTGTTCCCAATGTATTGACTTTTATCTTACTATATTTCCTCTGTTCTGAGACAAATATTACAACCTACCCAGCCTACAGTAACATTTTAACATATCAAAGGTAATAGTAGATTATGAATATGTTACATTTAATGAAAGTACATGAATCTTACACCATCTCTGCACATATCAAGTATCACTGTGGGAGTGCTGAACTGCAAATGGACTTCAAGTCTGTAAGAAGTTCACATGGTTTGAGCTCCAACAAGTCTCTTACAATACAAGAAATCAAAAGCACCTGTGCTAAAATACCTCTATTTCTTTTTAGTACCATCAGTGGCCATCCTACTCCCAAGTTTAAAAATGTGACAGAATAAAGATACAGTGGCTGGCAGCATCTGATAGAACAACTGAGTACATCAATTCAATCTTCATCATGGCTTATAAAATAATATGCACTGTACTACATAAATATTGTTTTACTTCTAATACAAACACTGAAAGAGCCTTTGCAAAGATTTACAGGTTAATACAAGGTACTCTACTCACCAAGATGCGTGTTCATCATCTTTGCACAATATTTGCACATGGCTTCCAAATCGTTTAGCTGGCCTTGTAGGAATGAAATCTGGGCCTCTAATTCCTCCTCCTACAAAGAAGAGATTATCAGCATTAAAATCCCCAAAATTTCTATAATGCAGAGTAAAAGTAGTAGGTTAATCCTTGACATGCTTAGACCTCTTTTAACTTTTTCTGTTCCTTTGTTCTTGGACAATTTTGTCATTTCATGGAAATAGGGTTTGGTTTTAATATCTCAGTATTTATTAGTACTACTCTTTTTCCCTTCTAAGGAGTTAAATAAAAATCTATCTACATTGACCTCAGAAAGGTTAATGATTCAGAACTCTTTTATAGACCAGCTACCTGGTTTCACTTGTGCAAACACATTACCATAGCACTGGCTGAAAAAACTCACCAAATGAGAAAAATTCTTATTTCTGCCAGAGTGATTTCCTCAGCTATTCCTTTGAAACCTTTTCTTGAATTTCAAGAGATATATTTCATGAGACCTAGTATTGCATCTCAAGGATGCATTACTGCCATATATTTTGGCACACTTATTTTTGTAACACATCATCCTCTAATTTAATTCCTACACTTGTGTGCACAGCCAACTTCACTTTCAGACACCATCCTACATAATATTTAGGTGAAAAGTATTTTTAACACATATAATATAAAGCAGTTACTCTAAATTATCAAGTTATGTTTAAAAAATATGCATCAAGTGTGATTTAAAATAGGAATTAAAAAAATCGATTTTAAGGCCCAGGAGAAGCATTAGTGTCCAGCATGGATACATGCCCTGTCTAAGCAGTGGAAACTACCTCAGCTAAGAATTCGTCTTTGAATGCCTTTGGTTGCTGGTTTACAAATTCATCCTGTCTTGACTTTGAAGACCATACTGCAGAGGAAGGTCACCACTCCTTTGGAAAAATTCCTTCAAAGCTAAGTCACAAACAGTATTAAGCAGGTTTTTGTTTAAGTACGCAATTGAATTGAAGATATTTACAGAAAGCTAAAATAACTTTTTAGCCTCCTGGGGGTTTTTTTGTGCTTTGCAGTTCTATCACGGTCTTGTTTGATGGAGATCACTGAGCATTAGAGAGTGAATTACTTTTTAAATGAAGAAAAACCCAAAACTGATCAGCAACAATAAATAGAATGAGTCAGTCTTGATTTAAAGGCATAAGTGATCTTAATCTCCATCAGAAAACAAGTCAGAACCAAGCAAAGGAAACTTTGCCCTAATATATCATAAATCCAAAAGCAATTGATGAATAAAAAGCAATGTAACAGTAGCATTTGCAAGAAGTAGCAGTATCTCTTTTTGCCTATACGCCTTTTTCTCAGACCTAATAGGTATGATAGATATCTTTTCCTTGGTATTTCTTCATATTACATACTCTCACCTTTTCCTTCTTATCCTCATACTTTGACCACTTAGACTTCAAAGGGATTGATTTAATTTGCCAATTTAGAGTTGCTGAGTGACCTCATTCAAAGTCTGCAGTTCTGTCACAGCCTATACAACCGTATCTGCATTGACATTTCTATTCAAGTGATGTTCCTGCAGAAGACCTTTTTCTAGTACAAACAGCTATTGACTGCAAGAAATAATCTACCATAAATTTTAAAATGCCATTGGCGCTGCAAGTGCAGCTGTAAGATAGGGAAAGGTGACAATATTTGAGTATTCTACTACAAAATAACACATCAAATACTGAAATCATTAGCCAGTAATTGAACCCCAGTTTATCTCCTGCAGGTGAATAAGAAAAATTAACTTCTTGTAATAAATATTTCCATGGCTCCAACATTATTTTTTTCTTATTCATAGGTGAGAACTGCAGTAAATTGATCTTGAAATGCTTTTGGACAGCTGAATCCACTCAAACAGAGTCTGAAACTGACCTTTTCAATTACACAACAGTACCTCTTCTCTTGGCAAGTGAGAGCAGTGCTCATTAAACTACATCCCCCATTCTTTCCGCTCGCTGGGATCCAGCATGGGGAGGAGCAGTGTTCAGCAGACCCAGCAGGCACAAAGGAGGGAGCTGTGGTCAGGGAGTCACACACAGTGCAAGAGGTCTCCTTTCCAAGTGGGAAACCTTGCACAAGGCTAAATGAAATTATAGTTCCTGACTTATCTGGCACCCGCAGGAAGGAGACCAAGGAGTGCTGCAGTGGGATGGGCAAATAGGCAAGACAGTTAATTTGGCACTTCAGACACAAAAGACCCAGGGTTTTTTGCACAATTAGACAACACCCAAATGGTGATGACTTGCTACAAGGCATAACCTCCACCTCACCCTGTGACCAGCAGTGCTGTGACAACCTCTGTGCAGACTCTGAGAGTGACCTCTCTGATGGGGAGGTTGGTCTGCTGCAGTTCCCCAGCAGCAGATGAGGAGTTGTAAGAAGAGGCAGGTGTGTTTTACTGCATTGGGGTGACTGACAGGTCATTGACAAGATCTTTCCAGGTATAAAACTTCAGGTGACAGACAGGAAAGGTGCAACTAAGGCAAGATACTGTGGGAAGAAGGCATGCACTTACAAGAGGGAGGAAACTGTTAACTTGTGACTTCTGGCAGCACAAGGGCTGCCCAGTGGTGCAGGGCCCAGGAAGCAGAGGGTAAGAGCAAGCTCCCTCAGAGGAAGAATTCAGGTTGGACACTGTATCAGAGCACTACCAAGCTCTGAAAGTGATGACTCTTCCAGCCTGACTTGTCAGCTACGGAGGTTTCTTGCTTGTATGGAGCCTCAGTTTGTGGTGTTGCAAAAGACTGTTTGGGGTCACCTGTGTTCTGACTTTTTTCCTGCTTATTCATGTGTACACCAGAGACAGGGTAGTGTGAAACCATTTTTGTACAAAAGTGACTGTGGAGCGCCTTAGCAAGGGTGAAGGGGACAGGAACTCTGGTGGTGTTTTCCTTCAATCTTTTGGCAAAAGGGAGAAGCCTAGAGAGCAGCATGTGTACCAGGGAGCCCACATATGGTCACATACTTGGTGGCATTAGCTGAGCTTCAACTATTTTGCTTGTGGCACCCAGTTTGATGAAGACAGACAACTTAGAGATCTGCTCTACCTGGCAAAGGTGGGCAAGAAGTTTTTGTGAACAGACTTGCTAATCTAGGAAGGAGGACTTTGCTACAGAACAGAGACCTAACCCAGATATACATGAGAAATCACCACATACAGACAAGGTAGGCAGAAGGTCCACTTGGCTGAGTAAGAAGCTTCTTAATGAACTAAAATGGGAAAAGCACATATGGAGGTGGAAATGGTGGAAATGCAGAGCACATGTGTGGAAACAATGGCAGGAAACAAAGGACAGGCACACAATCTTCATTTGGGCACATGAACAAAACTAGGAAGGACAAAACCCCATCTGGAGCAAAAATTAATGGGGGACATTAAGGGGTAACAAGAAGTAATCTTGTAAGTATACAGAGCAGCAAAAGGAGATTCAAGGAAAATGTTCTATTGCTTACTAAGGGAGATAAGACAATGACGTAGGATACAGAAAAGGCAGCAGCACTTGAATCCATTTTTGCACCTCACTTTGTAGGCCAACTCTGTTCCCAGACCCCTGCATGTATTGTTTGGGAAGGAGAGGAATGGCTATGGAGGGGGGAAGGGCATGAGCTGGTGAATACCTGAAGAAGCAGTGTGTGTTTAAACACGAGGCCACATGGGATACACTTATGGGTGCTGAGAAAACTGACAGGGTGATTGCAACACCACTGGCTACCAGCTGTGAAAAATCAGTGCTATTACAGGACATTCTTGATGACTGCATAAAGGTTAATTTTACATACATACTAAACAAGAGGGAGGAGGGGTATCTAAGGAACTATACAATGGTTGGCCTCACCTTAGTCCTTGGAAAAATCGTGGAGCATGTCCTCTTGGAATCAATTTCCAACATGTAAAGGACAAGACAATAATGAAGAAAAGTCAACAAGGATTTACCAAGAGAAAATCGTGCCTGACAAACCTGGTTGCCCACTGTGACAAAATGACCAGGCATGCAGATGAAGGAAGGGACGTGAATACAACAGTTTTACTTTAGTTGGGCTTTTGACACATTTCCAAAAGCATCATCACTTATAATATGATGAAGTATGGGCTTAATGAAAGAACGGTAGGTGGGCTGGATTGTTCAGAATCCCAAGCTTAAAAAACAGAGTCAATAGTTTGATGTCCAGCTGATATTTGGAAATGAACACAGTAACAAATGGACTGCTATGAAGACACTGTTCAGTATCTTCATCAATAGCCCAGATAAGGAGACAGAATGTACACTCAAAAGATTTTCAGATGATACAAAACTGGGAGGTGTGGCTGCTGTGCTGACTGGTGGCACTTCAAATCACAAACACCATGAGACACTGAAAACTTAGGCAAGAGAAGCCTTTTTGAGGTTTCTGTTTTAGAAATTACCCTAAGTGCAAAATTCTGCACCTGAGAAGAAAAATCCCAATGCACCAGGGCAGACAGGGAAGGAACTTTTTGTTTCAGATCTGCTGAAAAGGATATGAGGCTACAAAGCCTGTTGAACTGTTTATAATAAAGTTCTCTTATCAGGAACAATGTAAACAGTTGCTCTGAGCTACATTATGAGCAATGTGGTCAGCAGATCCAGGAAAGTCATTACACCCCTTTCTACTCAGTGCCTGTGAGCTCTCACCTTTAATAATGCTTTCCAGAGGGACTGCAGTTCAAAGACATTGAGAAACTGGAGAGGGCCCAGTGCAGGGCTGCTGTCAAGGCTACAGGTCTGGAGGAGAGGCTGAAGGAGTAGCGCTTGTTTATTTGGTGAAGAGGAGCTCAAGGGAGATCTACTGAGAGCCTGTATCTACATGAAGTGACAAAGATGATGGAATCAAACTCTTCATAGATGATACAGAAGGCACTATGGCCCAAAACTGAGCCTTGGAAGGTTCAAACTGGTCATTAGGAAAATATTCTTCACTAGAAGAGCAGCGCAGCACTGCAAGAGGTTATTTACAGAAGAGGTAGTTTGTATTCAAAGTCACTGACCTGACCCAATGCTAGTGATTGTCTTATTCCAAGTAGCAGCTTAAGCAGAAGTCTCTTCTATATAACATTTCTAAGACTAATCTTTTCACAGTACCTTTCAAAGATTGCTCTGTACAGGTAAGCAGCAAAATCACAAAGCCCCTCAGGAAAAAGGACCTTTATTCAGTATTCTACTGTCAAATTCTTTAGCAGTATTAGATGAAATAACTGATTTATAGCCAGCATACTGCAGATGCTCTCAGTGCAGTATACACTGCACTTTCCTCTAAGTGCAACTTTTCGCTGTGCTAACAAATTGAGTAGCCTGGATACCATTTTTATTTTGTGTACATATAGCAGTGCTGATTTGTTCTCCCTTATGAACAGAGACATCTAAATTCTTCCAACACGCCAAACCTAAGTCAGGAGAAATCCAGTATGGTCTCAACCAAACTTTCAGCTGAAACTGCCCCTTCAGCTGATCTGACACACACAGCACCAGAAACGCGCGAACAATGATTCCAACTCATTCAACCAAAACACAAAATCAGTGTCAATTTACCAAACAACATGTTCTATAAAGCTCAGTATTTCCTAATATTGGGAGCTGCATTATGAGGAAGAGAAGCAAATCAAGCAGTAAATCAAACTAAGGAGTCATTGCATCAGACATGGGAGACCAAGATCTGCAAATTTACATATGCAATCTTGCAGAAAAACAACTCAATACTTCCTGAAAATTCAGTTCCAGAGTTCTCAAAAAACTTTCACACACCTTCAGTGTCGCAGATGATGTAGAGCCTTACAGATAACCATTAACATCTGGAATTTAACAGGAGAATGAAAAGGAAGTAGTTTCTTTGTGATGCTACATTGATTTACACTTCACTAACAATATTAAGCAGGCTAGAATTTATCTCTCCAGTCCAATCAAGATTCTATTTGAGTGTGTTTATATACACATCTCTGACTATTTTCCTGGTTTTGGCAAGACTGAATCTGCAAAAAACCTGACTTATATTTATGTTTCTCATGTTTACCTTCCTTCTTATCCACACATAGAACTTTGCTTACATTGTTAGATTTCTTTTTTTTTTTTTTAATTGCCATGAGAACTAATTCCTTTATGATAACTTTGTTGACTATTTCTTTGCTATTTCCCCCCCCAGTCTATACAGTTCTGGTACTCTCCATTTGTCCAAAGCTTGTTCTTCTGTTTTTATTAACCTTCCTTTCATCTATCTTCTCACCTTTACAAAGAGAGCTATGGAAATAAATTTTTATATCCTTCCTTTTCTCCTGAGCTCATAATGAGATCAGCGATGCCTCTCCCATGCCCCATTTTTCATCAAATTTTACTGCATCAGAAAAAAAGCTGTGAATAGCTGAAAGTGGTCAGTATAGTCAAGAACAGAAACTTTTACACTTTTGACATTGTAATCCTATCCTTTTACAGCTTCTTTTACAAGCTGCAATATGGTTTGCAGACCTGGGCAAGGGCACTGGAATTTGGTATCCTTTACAAGGTCTGATAATATGTAATTTTGGAAGAAGCCATTTTCTCACAAAATTGCTTTTATTAGTTTAAACAATTTTTCTCCCAAATACATGACATGTAGCTTAACAGAGAATTATAGTAAACAGGGAATACAAACCCAGAAAATCAGGATTGTAATGCCTTTCTTTCACAATACCATTTAGTTTTCAATCTTGCTATTGAGGAGATGAAAGAAAAATTGTACTTTTGTCTGTTTAACCCATGTAGGAAAGTCAAGGAAAAGCAAACTCTGTTGTCAAAGAATACAACAATGTATGTCCAAGCATTTCATTCATGAATGCTCAGAATGGCAAAATTCCATTCATTTTAAATCTGAATCCTGAATAAGAATTAACTTGGCAGCACTACCAAGTGCTAAAGGCTGTGGAAAAGAAACAATCTTCAAAGGGAAGAGTATTTAAAGGCACTTCAGGTCTTTAAGCACTAATGCTGAAATTTAAAACATAAAAAAGCCCCAAACAAACAAACCAGGGACAGAACTGAGCTTGCAGAAGAGCCCAGTCTTCCTGGGGACTGTTCTGATGCTGGTCAACGATGGGTTGGGTGAAGTGTGGAGAAAATAGAATGCCATGATATAAACATGCAACAGTACTGCCCAGAATACTCTTCCAGACTATACAGATTTGCACATCAGCGACGCCTTGAGCTCAAGGTGGTGTGGGGTTTTCTGTTTGCTTCTTCATTTTTTCCTGTATTTAACAGCTAGTTTTCTTATATTAATTAGCCCAGTCACATTTTCAGTTTTTTCAGTATCCATAGTAAGAGCACTCAGGAAACATCCCATAGCTCTTGGAAAATTGGCAGGGCAAATTAGAAAATAATTTTGATGAGGTATCAAAACATTTAGAGGAAAATAATGGGAAAAACAAGATTGATACATGGAAATCCTGAAGTCAGGGACTTGCTAAGAGTCTTACCAGTACTTAAGTTCTTATTCATAAATTATACACAGAGTATACTTTTTAGATGGCAGAAGCAGTTTACAAGTCAAACAAGACTCAGATGCAAGGCATAAATTGCTTTCTTATTAATTTTAAGCAAATTCCCCTGGAGTAAAAAGCAGTGGTTACTCCTTCCATTTTGTAGGAATTTATTTCATTTTCTAATCTAAGAATTAAATACAAGATTCAACCTTATAATCTTGAATCTCTGACAGCTGAATGTTGGTTGACACCCCCATAATTTTTTTATATTCTATGCCAGCCACAGAATAGTGTACAGCATATGGTGACATTTAAACCAGAAACCCCTGTTTCTGAGCACTGAATTACATACAGTGGAACTTAACCCAAGCTTTTATTTTATTTTATTTATGAATTTAACTTGTTATTTAACTGTATCACTCACAGTCCCTCATCAGGACCAAGGCCTTGCTCTGCTGGGTGCTGTATCAACATAAAGAAATATCCCGCTTCTCTGAAGGACTTTGTGGCGCAAGCCAAGAGACAACAGATGGCTGGAGACACACATATGGGGAGGA
This sequence comes from Phainopepla nitens, assembly GCA_013400175.1. NCBI lineage: Eukaryota > Metazoa > Chordata > Aves > Passeriformes > Bombycillidae > Phainopepla > Phainopepla nitens. The sequence continues at coordinate 235,901 of VXBQ01016394.1, forward strand.
CATGGAAACAATATGGCTATATTAGTCAGTCTTCTAGACATGGCTTCAGCATGGAGCCAAATTGTTGTTGATGAAAAGGTGGAATTTTTGAGAGAGTTTTCATAAAGCATTTATTTTGCAGATGTTTAGAGAAAGTTTCTTCTACACGGAAGGGGCTATGAAAAATGATTAGATGAAAGTGCACCAAGCACATCAGAGTCAGGGGTGAAATGCATATTATCACTTTTACATTGAAAATTTTGGTACTTGTGAAATTTTTGCACAAAAAGAAATATTTGTGAATATTAATATATTACCCAGGGAGGACATAAAGAAGTTCAGATACCGTCTTCATATGCTAATTGCTGCAGAAGTAGAGGTTATGTATTGATTTCCTGAACTGAACCATTATATGACAGTATTTATATGCCTACGTGCTAATTGAAATATCCCCATGCTTAATATATTTCCAAATAACTCACATTTTGTGTTCTTTACATCTTCACAACTGCCTAGTTTTTATCATTTTGAATATACTTTCAGAAATGTTAAACATTTTAAGCACAGTACTTTCAGCTAAGTCCTACACTCTTGTATTTTGTTCCTTTAGACTGTAGGGACAGCAAACATGAACCATGTTTTTATTATATACCATTTTAACTCCTGCTTACGCTTTTTTTTACACCTTTTAACTCAGACTGCTAGTCCAATGTGGTATGAGATGGCTTAAGTAGGAATGTCTTTCTTGTCTTTTTGCTTATATATTCTTCAAAATTTCTCTTAATTTCACTAGTATGGTGGAGCAAGCATAATTGCTCAGACCTTATACTTACTGATAATTACATACTTATTTCAGTGCTTTTCTAGATCAGAAAGCACAAACAGGTTCTCTGTCAGATTAGAGAAACCTTTTTTTAAAAAAATCTCTTTTCTTCTCTGTCTTATTGTTTTGACCTGTTGCTTTCCAATTTTGCTTTCTGGTAGTACTATATGTCTCAAAGTATATCAGAGGACATCTGAGTAAGCACAAATGAATTAGGCAAACAGTAATCCTAGAAGTCTAGGTTCCAAATGTAGTGCTGCCAAAGTTAAAACATTTGGGTACAATGCATCCTCTTCTGCTCAAAGAACTAAATTCAGAAAAGTAATTATCTGTTTTAAAACCTGAAACAGAACTGCCACTGCCAAATATTTTGTGAACATATATCTGTGACAGCCCTCTGAAAGGGGTGGGGGGAATGGGAATGAGAAAAAATAAGAAAATAAAACAAAAAATGAAGGAAAGTTCAACAAAATATCCAGTGGGACTCAAGCTAAAACAGTTATGTACCAAGAGAACAACAACAAAAAATTATTTGGTTCAGAGGTCTCAGATTGAAAACAAGTATCAAAGACAAGAAAAGAATTTTATAATACAAGTAAAAATGTTCAAGTAGAACGAGATCAAGACAAATTTGGCAATAAATGGAAATGCTAGAAGGCATTCACTTGCAAAGGAACATATTTTTGGGCATTAGTACAATCCTTACTTGGTCTATGTGCTCTCTATAACACTACAGTAAGGGATGGCATCTCATGATGCTTCTCCAAGCTACGTACACATAAACAGAACAAAGAGATTATAATAAATGATTAAAAGAATAAGAATTTCAGTGTTTCTGTACTTAACATTCCTCCTCAAAACAGAGAACAAGAATAACTATCCTCTTCCTTGCCCCCAAGCTTCAGGAGTTTACATGTTTATTTATTATTCTTTACACATAAAAATATTGATTTCCCATCCATATTTGTTTATAAACTCTAACAAAATTGGTGACTTTGATGCAAAATAGCTGTTTTATTGCATTAGTGTATGATTATCAATTTATATGATTTACTATCTCTTAAAACAAAGCTAAAAATATATAGAAATTTGGAAGAAAACGGAAGATGGTGCCTCAGAGGATCTCCCTACAACCTGGCAGATATATGTAATTTCAATTAAAGTCCTGAAAACAGCTGAAACTCTGGCTAACAGCTTCTAATCACCAAGTCCTGCTTCCTGGCTGAACTTCCATCTTAAACAGCTTAGTTTGTCACATCCCACCTTGCCTGGAGATGTTAGTGGCAAAGGACATGGGCTTGGAAATTTTCCAAAGCAGCTCCCACTGACAAACCTATGATGGGAACAGCTTCCAGGTGCACCAGTCTCACTGTTCTAGAAACCAGCAACTGTACTACTGGAGCACGAGAAAGACTTGTTTTCTTTTAACCTGGGTACATTTTCCTCTTAAAAATATTCCACTTCCATGGTCAGACAATTTTTCCTTAGCAGGAAGTACGGAAGGATAAATATGACTAATGGAGAAAGCTCCTGCCTGGAGACAAAGAAAGCAGGGATGGAAAGAAACCTCTTCTGCAAGCAGACACAAGACATGGGAAACTTACCTACCTGCTGCCTGCACAAGTGCACCTGCTGGCACTGCACTGTGGGACTGCCAAGAGACACTTTAAAAATGAAAGCCATGAAAATCTGCAAGATCCATGGAATGCAAAAAGCTGGGCACAACTCACTGTGGCACTGAACAGCTGAGAAAACACGTAGTATTCCACTTGGTAAGGGAATAGGTAAGAACAGAAAGAGCTGTAGGGTACTAGAAATTATCCCTTTGAACGGAAATGCTGATAAAAGGCTTCTCTCAGTGCTGCTATTGAGATTGTTGACATAAGAATATTGGAAAATGTCTTCATAAATAATAAAACTGATACATTAATTTAGATGCATTTTGGAAATAGTTATAAATAACCACAGAGGAAAATGAGAATCCCATATCTTCCATTACATTTCACTACCACATCTGAGGGACTTTCTGCCCATCTGTTACACACATTGCTGGCCTTTAAGACTGCATAAGCCCACTGTGGCAAATGTAAGAGAAATGTGAGCAGAGAAACAATAACATATTTACTTGAACCTTACTGAAAGAGTTGATTAGGTGTTATGTACTTACATAATTATGGTTCTCGATTTTGCTGCATGAATAAGCTTTTTAACACACACAGTTCAACACACACAGTCCTTTACGAAGGAATCTCAAAGCATACCCTTTGTTAAACTCATACTCATTTAAATTCTTTTTAAGCATCAGTTGCAAAATAGTTTCACTACATCTTCCTCAGGTCAGGCTGGACGTATTTGACCTTTGCTATGATTCCTCACATGATTGAGGATGTAGACCAGAGAAGGTTTATTTATTTAGGGGTTTTAGAATATCTAATTTTTCAGAGTTTAAGGAAGGTAAAACTTAAGTATGGTGATTATGTAGGGGTTAGAAATGTACACCATTTATACTACGTTGTTAAAATAAGAGAAGTACAAGGCTTGTTGTTTTTATAGGGAATTGTTTGATTTAACGAAACACAGACACAAATAAGAATCAAGCCATTAAATGCATAGCCACAACCTATTCCAGTGGGAAAAAAAATCTTCCAAACACAGAAACCCTTTCCGCCCAAAAAACTCTCAAATAAAACAACAGCCTGGTTTAGAGGCATGTGCCTCATCCACATCAATGTTTTTGTTGAGAGTTCAGTGCAGGTCTCTCAGCTCTCCCCAGAAATGGACAGTAATTTCATGGTGTTATCTTGAAAGAGCAGTATGAAGAGATGAAATTCCCACTGAGAAGGAAAATGGGGCAGCTCAAGCTACCAACACAGACTCTCTGATATGTTTTTCTTTGCCACTGGGATGCCAAAACATTAACTTCATGATTAATGTATGGAAAGGAAGTCCTGTACCTCTGCTGGTAGCGTGACTGCTGTGAAGTGCACCGCCACAATTCTTGTGTCCTCAGTCACTTTGATCCTTTCGTAAACATTGCTGATGGCCTCATCCATTCATGATTTCAGTAATTTTTAAATTGTTTCTGACAGTTTCAAAGGGCTGCCCAATAATTTTTTATGTTCTTACTGCCTTTTTTCAAGTGGTATCATTCTGCTTCTGAGCAGAAGTTACTGGAAAGTATTATTCACCTACATGTATCTGAATCTTCGGTACCAGAGAAAGATAAGTTTACAGTGACATTTTAAAAATATTCCAAATGGTCCCACAGGTCTGTTCTGTGTACGTGTTTATTGCTTGTAATATGACAGAAAAAGCACTGCAGAGCCTCTTGGGTTTTTATTAATATTTTTTTTTCCTAAGCAATTAACTTCCTGTTTTTTTCACAGTACAGTTCCTTTTCCCTGAAATGAATCACTCCAAAAAAGATAAGGAGCTCTAGGATTCAAAGCTGCTACTCATGCATATAGCTGTTGCTTTACTAAATTACAAGAAACTTGCAAGTATTTCAAATAAGAACTATAAAAGGCAACTTATTTTTTCTTCTACTATTTTCAGCTCTTTCATTTGATTTACAGGATGTCATGTAAGCTAGAGGAAGGCAACCAAGAAAAGAACTACAGTTCCAAAATATCTCAGAGGTTCTTTTATGAACTCTGTTCATGTGACCTGTCAGCATCTGAAATTTAATATTCTTTTCATCTAACCCTAAAATTAGACAAGCACTGAAGTATTAAATAAATTGCATTTTTTAAAATGTCTGAATTGGCCTGTCACATCAGAATAAGGAAGACGTATGTCCTCCAGTATTAACTACAGTTAAACATTAAGGCATTAAAGTATTTTAAACTTAATGGTATTGAGAGTAATCAACATGTCTTTAACATTAGGCCTAACAAATCCAATATACTGATCAAGAATTGGCTGATGTTCACAGACAAACTAACTTATTCTGGGCAAGTTTTATGATACTTAACAAAAAAGGACATTTCATCATAGCGTTTGTACTTCCAAATAAATGTTTGGCATTGGTAAGTCTGAACTGACAAGTATTTTGCTTAAAACATTCTAAAGAAATTTAAAAAGTAAGTCAGGGAAATGATATATGGTAATAAAAACCATCTCCAAGATGTGTAACATGCACAAAAGGCATGTTCTTCTTCAAAGGAATTTTTGCATGGTTTTCTTTGTACGGTTGTCTAGTATTTATTTTATTATCTTGTTGGTTTTCACTTCTACTTGAGCAGAAGTGTCAAGTTTGTATGCTTAAACTCAGGCTCTCAAATCACTACAGCAGATGCCTATTTAATTGAAAATAATGGCATACATTAATTTTCTAACCTGTAGGGATACTCATAACTAACTTAAAATCAGTCAGACTAGCTACGTAAATCACAGACAGTAACAGTTGTTTATACGTGCTTGTGGGGACAATAGCATATGTTGTCAAATTTGATTTAATTAAAAAGTCTGTGCAATCAAAACCAGCATAATGCATGACACTTCTGTTCAGGATATTTTTGTGATGAAATGAGGATTCTGATTGACCATGTTTGTAAATTATTTTAGTAAAGAAAATAAACCATTCCAGATTTTCCTTAGAAATGTTTCCGTCTTGGGAAATTTATAACTAATGTATTTTCCAAATGGGTAATTTGATTTTTCTTAAATTGAAACCTTTTACATAGAAATTTACTTATTAAAGCACAAAGTTTCTCCAAATCAAAACTTTATTTTCAGTCAAGTCCACATTTTTCTAATTTTTTTCTTTTTAATGAAAGTTTTAAAAATATTTTTATTGTTTGACTGAGAAGTTTCCTCTCTGGCACATCTCTATGTCTGAAAGCAATTTACAGAATATTTTGCCAGAAACTGGGACTAGCCAACCATATTTGCCAGAATCAACGTCTAACAGCTTCGCTGTTTGCTAAAAAGAGGGGTAGACTTTCTTTAATGGTTGCTGGAGACATAAATGAAACATAATGAGAAATAAATGGACCACAAATGCACCCCTTTTCACAATTCCGCCGCAAAGTAGAGGGCAGTAGGCAGGCTGGGAGAGTAGATTTTGTAGGACTTTATTCCAGCAAGACTGAGCCATTTAGAAGATAGTAGGCACTAGAGTGCATTACAGATTAAAAATTCCCGTGTTTGTTTACAGGAAGACAGTTCCAGAAACTGCTGCTTAAGTTACTCCTGTCAGAAAGCCACAAAGAATTCAAAGGAGCAGGGAACCATCTCAATGCTGGGCACAAAATAGGCTTCCAAAATCTTTTGGTGGACCTCACATTGACACAGAGCTTTGTGCCACTCAACAGTAATGTCAGAAACATCAGCATGCTATGGGCTGCCAAAGCATGAACTGACATTGTCCATTCAGCCCTGAGGCTGTAGAATTATTTCTTTAACTAAATAAAACAGGAGACATCTGCTTCTGGTAACAGAAATAAAAAAGTCACCCCATTGATCTTTGCATCTGAGGGGAAAAAATATGTAGAAGAATAAATATAACCCGAAGGTTACTAACCTTAAGAAGCCCTTGGTATGAGAAATCGACAAATTCTATCTCTGGAGGCAATGAAACAAGTATCAATTTTGATGGTAACTCTAACAGATAAAGCCCAACTTGTTGGACTGGCTTTAGGAAAAAAAGAATTTAGACATGTTGCATTCCTCTGTGAGAGTTTATCCTCTCACCGAATCCCAGAATGGCTGAGGTTGAAAGAGACCTCAGAAGCTCATTTTGCCCAAGCCCACACTCAAGAAGTGCCACCAAGCATAGCTGGCTGCCTAGGATTAGTGTCCAGATGGCTTCTGAATATCTCCAAGGATGGAGAATCCACAGTCTGCCTGGGCAACCTATGCCAGTGCTCAGCTGTTCTCAACAGCAAAAAAAATGTTTCCTTGATGATCAGACAGAGCCTCCTGTGTTGCAGCTGGTGGCCATTGCCTCTAGTCCTGTCACTGGGCACCACTGAAAGAGCCTGGCTCTGTTCTCTTTATATCCTCCCTCCAGATACTGATACACACTGGAGAGATCCCCTCTGAGCCTTCTCTTTTCCAGGCTAAACAGTCCCAGCTCTCTCAGCCTTCCCTCACAGGAGAGATACTCCAGTCCCTTCACCACCTCTGTGGCCCTTTGCTGGACTTTCTCCAGTATGCCCACGTCTCTCTCGTACTGGGGAGCCCAGAGCTGGACACAGCACTCCAGGTGCTATCTGTGACAATGACATTCCTGTCCATCCCATGACACTATTACAGTAATGTCCTCTGGTCTGTGAAAATTACTTATTTTAACTGCATGTTAAAGGACATATTTTAATGTATGCATTCCATTTCCAATTTGCCTAGAAAGGGTTTCTATTAGAAATACAAGGATGAAAAAAAAATGGATTATCTTCCATCTGCCACACCAAGAATAACTGATTTTAAAACCTCTTTTTATAAAGAGATTGATGCATGGCAGTGTTCCATCAAAGGTAATTTCCCTGATACTTAGCAACATAATCTGTATAATTATAAGATTAAAAATGTAAACCAGTTCAGTTTGATAAATAAAACAATGTGGATCCATTATATTTTCAAGCCTTCTGCTTCCAGAAAACAGCTGTAAATGAAGCAATTGTACAACTCGATAATACTGATGCAAATAGACCGGGACCTCAGGAAGAACTCTTTGGTGTCTTCCACTCTATGTGCAAAATGAAGTACCACGAAATTTACAGGAAAACAAACCCCAAACATTCTCTTGTGCAAAAGAAAACAGATTTAAACAAACCTTTTCCTCTTGGATCTGCTACAAATTCCATTTGCCTACATTAAGGGTCAGTCAAAAACTGAACCCGAGGAAATGGATTCTGATAGCCTTTTCTAGCTGTTTAATTATAAAATGCTAAAATATAATTTACATATCACAGTTCAAAAAATTATTTTGAAAATGTATGCCCTGATTTATCATGATTACCAATCCACTAAAAATTATTGTAAGGACAACAAATCTGTGATAATGCGTAATTCTTTATCCAAAATTCTTCATGAAAACATTAATATAATACCCCAAATTTGGGACATTATTTACTTGAAAAAACATGTTGATAATTAATGGGTTTTAATTGAGTATGAATATATAATGGTAAATTCTCCTGTCTCCTATCAACTCTACTGAAGCAAAACTTCCAAGTTCTGGCCTGGATAAAAGTTGCAAATGAAAGCTGTATTTATATTTTGTTAAGCCACATAAAAAGAAAAGTTCAGTATTGCTGTATTTAGATTTCTTCAACTCATGAGGACAAGCAGAAAGAAATTAAATTGTTATTTTAGCTTTAAATGTAATTCAACATGTTTTAATGGTCACAAACCAAAATTATAGCTTCTTGTTGACTAACCACAAAACACAGCTTTTCTTTAGACAACAGTAAAGCATTTGGAACAAGAATTAAACACTCTCATTCAGTGAACAAAAACTGAACAAAGTTGCACAAAGTTGTGCATTTCATTAGAACATTTTGAATATCAAATTGAAAACATGATGTGATTATTAATATTCTGCTGTTTCAAGAAAAAAGCACTGAGAAGTTCAGATTAAATTTCTGAACAATATTAGCTCTGAACACCTGAAGAATGTTGTAACAGTAATTTGGCTACTACAATTCCTACATACTGAAATCAATAGGCAGTTATATGAGCCTACACTTCTGAAAAAAGAATGGAGAAAACCACTGTGCCTTCACCTTACAAAAAATACAACTTATTACATCTACTCTGTAACTGTTTTCTGGTCAACAGAGAGACAAAGGGAGATGTATATAGAGAAAAAACAAGAATCCTCACATTCCATGGCATACCTAGTTTATCAAAGTAGTGCTCCAAATGTAGTAGTAGTGCTTGGATGGGATGAGAATTTCTTTGGAACATACTCATGGTAAGAGCTGATTTTCTTGGATGAGAGCAATCTGTTTAAATATTAGCTTCTTGTGACCAAATGGAAGGTCAGAGCTGCGCAAGAAATAGAACTGGGACTGTAGACTACAGATGCTACAGACACTGGGAAACCTCTGATGTATTAAGGAATTTCAGGGACAACAGATGGACATGTTTGGATCTGCTGAGCATTCAAGCTTCCCACTGAACTGTTTATTAACTTCAGGACTACAGCAAAAGTCTAACAAAGCAAAAAATCTTACAGGACTTCTCTCGTCTTTCTCAGAGGCAACAGGCACTTTTCACAGTTTCATTTCAGGCAGGATAACGGGATGGAAGCCAAAATGGGAGATGTCACTCAACACAAAAAAAATGAAATAGCTTATTTCTGCTTTGGCCATTAACGCATGCTTAGGGAAACATTTCCAAGTGCAAGTGCTCAATGTGTGGAAGAAATGAGTGTCTCTAATGAGTCATGCAGTGTGACATTAAAATAGCTTAAAAAAGTTAAAAGAACCCACCGACTCTTTTCTGCTCATAGTTTTGCTTTGGGAACGGGAGCGGGAGATGGTGCTGAAAAAGGAATCCTTTTTTGATGCAGACAAAGGTGGAGATCCTGTAAATTCACGTCCTCCAGACAAGCTCTCTATGCTTGGAGACGAACTGATGTTCTTTGAACTTTGGCCTGTAAAGTAAGTATAAAAACCAAAACAGTTAATCAATGGGAATTTTCTTTTCCCCACAAATACTTCTTTGTCTTAAATGACATTGACTGAGAGTCACAGACAGCCCAACACAGAATGAAATGTTGAAGTGTGTCAGCATGCACTGAGAGATTGAAGGACTGTTTTCACATGGAACCTAATTTCTGTATGAGAGAACACAAAATCTTTGTGTATATATAGATATATATATACAAACATACACTATCTGGTTTGCATCTATATCTATATATATGCTAAATGACGTGTGTGTGTATATATATATATGCACACACAGATATATATATATATATATTTATAAAAATACTACCTCACTATATGCACCCTAATATATCCACAGACTGAGGAACTTCATGCTCTGTGTGGCAAAATGAGCAAAGTACCATCTCATAATAAAAAAAAGATGAATCTGATGTCATCAACACTACAATGGAAATAGCCTATTCCAACTACTAAACTTGGCAAAGAACGCTAACAAGAACTTCAGATTCCAAAAGTGGGTTGGACACTGAAGATCTAGACCACAATATTTGGACTTTAAACGGGAAAAAAAGTAAGTTAAATTTGGAAAAGAACATAAGTTCTCATACTTTAAATTTTAAGGCCATCTCCACCTAACAGACACTTTGATGAAGTCTACTTAATAGTTACTTATTGTGATTTCATGCAGCTTTTGAAAAGAATCCAGCATTGTCCACTATCATAGTGAAGACATCTGAGAAGAAGCCTGAGCTGGTTCATCATAGCAGTGTATGCATCAGGCAGCCTCTGAAAACAACCATTTCTTCCAGTTGAGGCTTGCCAAGTGCTTTCAAATATTTAAATAGAAATTTTGTTTTCATTAGTTCCAGGAGGAAAAAAAACCTCACTATGTCAGTTTTCATCAATTTTCATTAAGAAAATGTTGCCTTAGGACAGATGATAGTCTAAAAAAATATTTTTATCATGTGTATGATGAAGTCAAGCTAGAATGATTCCATGAAATTTTACTTTTCCATTCTGGAAAAAAGTTAAATAGCACGTAAAGCTAATGCTCAAGAATTCTCCCCCTCTTGTTTGATGGCTATTCTGATGAGAGGGTTTAAGTTTTCCTTTTTCTTTTCTTCTGTTTTTGGTGTGGTCTCATGCTAACATCTACAGCATCAAGTATGATCCTCTGCAATTAAATCATTCACATTGTCTTAAGGGAATAAATACAGATTTATTTGAAATACACTTTTTGCAAGGAGACTGTTAAATGCAAAGAGACTGAACTAGCAAAGAACAAAACATCACGTGTAAATAAACAAAACCCAAGAAAGGATCTGGGTTTAATATTCTGAGCATTTTCTAGAAGAAAACTCACATAAATTGCTTTCCAGCTTGTCTTTCATTCTCTGTTGCTTTATTCTGCTTACATCTCCCATAACTCTTCCACATTTCATGCCCTGCTTCTCATGCTTTTGTGGACCTTCCTGTTTGCCTCCATCTCTTCTTCAGATCCCTCCACACTGCCTCTTCTGAACTTCTTATTCTAACTTATCTCTTCCCATATTTTTTACTTCCCACCAACTTCATTCAACTGGATTTTTCTGTTTCTTCACAGTCCTCCTCCAGGCACTTACTACCTACCACCTAGTCCGAGGAGTTTCCTTAAAAGTGCATGAGGCAGAGGCTGTTGCAGATCTCACTTAACTTTTGCCTTCACATTTTATAGAAAAATGGGATATGCATTAATCACACTCTAAATAATTCTGGAGATGAAAAAGGAGAAAACACTGCATGGCAAACAGCAGAAATAATTCAGTTGCGAGGAAATTTTTAGAAAATTTCTAATTTTAGGATAAAATCATGTCACTTGGCAACGCTGGTATCCGTACAGTTGCCTTTATGTAAGAAGAAGACTTTTTTTGCATTTCATAGGGGTAATTTACAATGGAAGTGTGCTTTTGCAGTAGGTAAACTTAAAAATAGTTTTGGAACAGATAGAATCACATATTTTAGCAAATAAAGCATTTATAAAAGGAAATCACACAGCTAAGCAAGATCAGTCAATATAAATACTAAACATAAAAAATCTATTTAGTGGACAGAGTAAAGTGCAACAGAAAAATATTTATTAAGTATTTATCAGATTAAATAGTCTTTCTTTATCATCCTAGTAATAAGAAGATATAATCCCCATAGGGTCAAGATTAAAAAAAAAAAAACAAACAAAAAAGTTAAACAATGAGCAATGTGTATTTTTCACATACTCTTCACTGTATGCCCTGGACTTAACACACTTCACCTGCAAAGCAGATTATGTGATAAAAATTCACAGATAATATTGAGAGAAGAACACTTTAAATATATTTGAGGAACCCACACACATGAAATAATACAGCTTGCTAAAACAATGGAAAAAAATGATATGTGAAGGTTTTTTTTCCTATATTCTGTCTTTCAGCTCCAAGAAAAAGTCAAAAATATAGTAAGAAATTGAAAAGACAGAGAAGTGTCCTCATGACCACTGCAAACAGCTGCAGTTCAAAAGATGGATCACAGCTCAGAGGAACAGAATATGCAACTACTCGTATAACAAGATTTGTGTACAGAATAATATAACTGTCCTAAAAGGGAATTTGCTCCAATAACATCGAGAGCTTTGAGCAGTCTGGTTCTAATGGCCTATAAAACATATAATGAAAATAAAAAATAAGAGCAATACAAGATATAGGTAAACTAAGATGGAGATACAGTAAACCAGAACTGATAAAAATACTGTATCTGTATGTTTGATACCCAAGTAAGAAGAAAGGTTAGGATGCACCTGATACTTCTGCATGAATAAGCAAATGTGGGAAAATTATCATTAAGAAACACTATTTTCTCATTCTGAATCTAACCCTGTGAACAGCGCTGTGACATGGATTATTTGGGGATATAATTTAGAATTAAGACAGAAAGAACAGCACTTCTGAATAGTGTGTTGCAGCTCATAAAGCAGAATTCTTGGATTGTGATAGGCTTTTTAATTTCCAGAGGAGTCATTCTTTTTACAACTGTAAATAAGAAAGCTGAAAGACAGGTCACAGCAATCATATGTGTTTTCCTTAATGTGAAAAAAAGAAAAAAAAAAAAGAAAAAAGATACCTATGACTTTCCCAACACAGAAATTTATTGAATCACAGAATACTCTGACGTGGAAGGGACCCACAAGGATCATCGAGTCCAACTCTTAAAGGAATCTGCCACAACAACATTTAACTGAGTCATCATGTTGCTTCTGAAGTCCTTCAGATGTTTCATGTATGCATGGAGGCATTTACAACCCTCACATAACTTTGGAAACAACACTGTAGCACCAACACGTAGATTTCGGGATCCCGGGACAATGACACAAATGCCATTTGTACCTTCTCTGTTCTGTGTCTAACTGATTTTACATCTTTCTTAATGTGCAGTACGGTACATTCTGCTCACTCAGTAGCTTCACAAGAAGGTAATGGAACAGAGTTTCTAATTTTGGACTAGTCCTCAAAAAAAAAAAAAAAGAGGAAGAAGAAAAAAGAAGTTTTACCCTTCATGTAGAATCAAAATGCATAAAGTTTGCAATAAAGTACAGTCAATAACTAAACTCTATGTCCTTCTTTAGCAGCTTAATCAGCAACCTGAGAACACCACTGAATCAAAACTCTCATTTTCATCTGCTCATTCTGTCAATATCAGATAAATACATTATGGTTCTTTACAAAACACTGGAAAAATCTAGTCTCTGACCATCTAAGTATATACCAGAAGGTCCTAAAATCTATATAAAACAGGCTGAAGAAACCCTCTAAACATGGAAATCAAATACATGCTTATGAAGCACACAGAGCAAATATGCAAGGATCCCTGACGTACGCAGTAGTCAGAACACATTACCGTGTGGGATGTCTCAAATATATATATATATATGCACTCTAAAATGCATAAATAGTTCACAGTAATGATGCACAGGATTTCACACACTAAAAATACATCAATTTCTGAGGCAAAAAGGAGCAATGTTCTCTCCATGTGCTGGCTTCTAAGTGGCTCACTGCTTGCCTGTTGTTAATCATTCTGGGATTGACCCCATGCTCTGCCTCAAAACCATTTGGAAACACACAGATGGGGCAGTGAAGAAAGGGACCAACCTATTGGTATTGTGTAGACCTCCGATGTCTTGAAAAGGATGATAATTTAAATTTAATGTGATCAATAATTAGGCCGTATAATAAAAGTAAAAGATGATGGCAAGGAGGAGAAGACTTACAATAAAAGGAAAGTGAGCTTCAGCTCTTACGAAGTTTGAGTTAAGTTATGGGGACTATAACCAGGAACTTTGGAGGTCCTTGCTGAAATATATAAAAAAATCAGAGAAAGATGAAAAAAGTCATAGAAAACTGATGGCTCATTCTGTTTGATCCCTACAGAGGAAAAGAATAGCTTTCATAGTTATAAGGAGAGCAAGGACAAAGATACCAAGAGAAACAGAAGTATGGCACCATATATAATTCAAAACCATTTGGATCTGCTCATCAGTCTGTATTTGCCACAGTGAGGATGTAGGTATTAAACTTTGCAAAAAGACTGAGATGAGTTTTATAAAACTTTTCAGATAAATTAGTTTCCCTTCTTCTCCTACAGTGAAACTGGAACAAAGGCTTCCAGCACTTTTAAAATTCATTCAAACCACCTCATCACACAAATAGATAGGCTTTTTATTTCAGCCAAGGCAGGTAAGCTCCCTGTTAGTCAAGTGCACTACAGCAGATGTTCGGCCCAAAATACCTGCCCCGAATACAACAAGAGGGAAGTGATGCAGCTAAAAGGGACAATGATGGTGGAACTGGCCCCCCATGACAGAGTGGGAAATGGGCTACAAAGTGCAAGAGCAGAGAGGTTCGTAGTGCAGATGGATGCTGACGCACGGCGGATGCCAGTGAAGAGACCCAGACACACAGACCCACTGAGACACACAGACAGACACAGACACAGGCGCAAGACACACAGAGACGCAGACACAGATGTAAACACACACGCACACGCAGACACGCACAGACGCGCAGACACACACACAGCCACACACAGACAGACGCACAGACACAGACACAGGCGCAAGACACACAGAGACGCAGACACAGATGTAAACACACACGCACACGCAGACACGCACAGACGCGCAGACACACACACAGCCACACACAGACAGACGCACAGACACAGACACAGGCGCAAGACACACAGAGACGCAGACACAGATGTAAACACACACGCACACGCAGACACGCACAGACGCGCAGACACACACACAGCCACACACAGACAGACGCACAGACACAGACACAGGCGCAAGACACACAGAGACGCAGACACAGATGTAAACACACACGCACACGCAGACACGCACAGACGCGCAGACACACACACAGCCACACACAGACAGACGCACAGACACAGACACAGGCGCAAGACACACAGAGACGCAGACACAGATGTAAACACACACGCACACGCAGACACGCACAGACGCGCAGACACACACACAGCCACACACAGACAGACGCACAGACACAGACACAGGCGCAAGACACACAGAGACGCAGACACAGATGTAAACACACACGCACACGCAGACACGCACAGACGCGCAGACACACACACAGCCACACACAGACAGACGCACAGACACAGACACAGGCGCAAGACACACAGAGACGCAGACACAGATGTAAACACACACGCACACGCAGACACGCACAGACGCGCAGACACACACACAGCCACACACAGACAGACGCACAGACACAGACACAGGCGCAAGACACACAGAGACGCAGACACAGATGTAAACACACACGCACACGCAGACACGCACAGACGCGCAGACACACACACAGCCACACACAGACAGACGCACAGACACAGACACAGGCGCAAGACACACAGAGACGCAGACACAGATGTAAACACACACGCACACGCAGACACGCACAGACGCGCAGACACACACACAGCCACACACAGACAGACGCACAGACACAGCCACACACGCAGCCGCACGGACAGCCGCACGGAGCGGTCGGGAGGGACGCGGAGGAGCCGAGCTCTCTCCCGGCACAACAGCGGCGCTCGCTGGAGCGACAGCGGCAGTGCCGGCGGCCGCCGCCCGGGCCTACCTGCGGTGGCCGGGGGATGCTGCTGGGCCTGGGCCGGCCCCGGCGGCGCCGCCTCGCCCGCCTCGCCTGGCAAACAAACGACAGCGTTAGCGCGGCCCCGCCGCCGCGGCTCGCCCGAGGGAAGAGCCGCCGCTTCGGGGGGGTCGGCCGGAGCACCCTGCTTTCGACAGAAAGGACATTGTGAGAGAGCGCTGTAGGGACAGGCAATAGGAAACGGGAAGGTTGGATAACCAGTAGTCACAGGCTCGGAACCCCAGTACTTTTAAGCGATAATTTAGATCAAAATCTGAACTTAACTGAAGTGTCAAAACTGTTTTGTCGCCGGCACTCTACAGACATTCTGCTGTTGAGTGGCTGAGGTTGGAAGACCACTGGAGGTCACCTGGCCCAAGCCCCTTGCTCAGGCAGGGTCCCTTAGGGCACAGTAGTCAGAATTGTCTCCTGATGGCTTTTGAGTATCTCCAGGAAAGGGGACTCCACAACTCCTCTGGGTGGTCTGTTCCAAAGCACGGTCACTCACACAGTAAGGAAGTTCTTCCTCATATTCAGGTGGAATTTCCTGTGCATCAGTTCCTGCCCATTGCCCCTTGTTCAACTGCTTGGCACCACTGAGAAGAGGCTGGCTCCATCCTTTTCATCCTTCCCTTTAGATACTATCTTCCCTCTCTATCTTCTCTTCTTGAGGCCAAACAGTTCCAGCTCCCTCAGCCTTTCCTCCTAAGTGAGGTGCTTCAGTCCCCTAATTTCTTTGGAGCCCTCCACTGGACTCACTCCATGTCTCTCTTATACTGAGGGGCTCAGAAGTTGTATCCTTACTGTCAAGAAATTTCATAATTGACTAATAATATGTATATTAATATGTTTTTTAAAAGGGGAAAAAACCCTTTTTGTTAATCCATGTTTTATTCCTTTAATTTGTACTCATTTCTGCTATTAATAAGGACAATTTCTTTATCCATATGAAAGGCATACTCATTTTCTAGAGGCATTTCATAAAAAATTCTAAATTGGGGGATCATTTCTTTAGGACATACATGGTGACTGCGGAAATTCTGTTTGTGTTACAACAAAGACCACAGTAGTATCAACTCATAAGAACAGAGAGTAGCCTGGAAACTCTACAGTTTCGGCAGAACCTTGTCTTTAAACTGGTCCTCTAATGTGTCTTTGTGATAAAGCTGCATTCAAGTCAAAAGCCTTTTGGGTTTCTCCCTGAAATGACCTAGAAGGAAAACTGTATCTGGCACTACCAGGGAATAAGAGAAAGAGAAATGCTTTTTTTTTTCTTGGCAATACACTGCCATTTGGTAATCAAAGAATATCCAGTTTCTGAATGATGAAGGATCCACTGGAACGCACAGGGCAACGATTGTGCTTTTTTCCCCATGTTTTTTCATTATCAATATTTTTATCTTTCAAAATAACCACCTCAACTGAAAATCCAATAAACTCAATATTTGAATTCAACATTTGTGCCAATGAATTACTTCACTGTGCAGGATCAAGAGAATGTTTTAATCCCTCTTCCGTTAGCAGGCTACCTTGCATAAGTAATCAGTAATGATAGCCGATCTTCTTCTGTGCTGAGGACAGGCTGAATGGGATTAATATATTATTAGGAGGAACTGAATTTCCAATTAGGTGTCTGGATACTTCGTTCAGCTGTGATTTGTAATGCTGAAGACTCATCTGGAATTACAGGCTTGCAATTATGGTTGGGTTTTTTTTTCAATCTGCTGTATTTCCATTTACATTATCTAAATTATATGCATTTTTTTCTTACAGAAATTCAGCAAGTACCAAAACTTTGGAGTGAGAAATGATTACAACTGATTATGTAACCCAATCATCCCTCATCTAGAGTATGGTAGCATGAATGTAGCTGGTTTGTGAGTGGTAACTGTTGAAACAGAGCTCTTAAAGCTGGGATAGGATTGTTTTGACAGTCCTGCAAGGTATTTTGTTACCAAGGACTTCTTCACAAAGTAGATCAGCCAATTAATTTAATCTCTTCCCATTTATAAATCTCTACATATTAATTTAAATTATCAGCACTACTTGAACATTCAAAACCTGAAACGACCAACAAGAGAAAAATGGAGGACTTATTTTATGTCTTGATGCCTGCTAGATTTACAGCACTTTGGCCTGTTACACTGTCCAACTGAACATCTGTGAGTATTACATCAGCTGGAAGTGCAAATGTCTATCAATTTGGATCCTAAATCCATGTCTCTGCCTACCTCAGGTAAATACCCAGGCTCCAGGAACCTGAGGAGACCTGAACACACAGCAAAGAACAAGAACAGGACACAATTAGTAATTTGGGAGCCTTGTATTTCCAAACCATGCCAAATAGCTTTTAGATACTCAAAACCTACAGCAGAATCCACAGCTAGAAAAAAGCCAGTGTAGAAGCTAAAAAGTTCAGCACAAACAGGAGTGGAACAAGAGCTTCTGAGAGTATAAATATATTTGAAATTCTAAATCTCAATGCCTAGGGTAGAAGTACTGGCAGCTTGTCATAGCTGTAGAGAGTGCTCTCATTCACTGAATTTGCTGTACAGCTCTTTCTTGAGGTGGTGTTACTGTCCTCCACAGAACAGAAAAGATTTACCCTTGCTTTTAAGGTGTGGTGGAGATTGTGCTATTTACAAAGGCCCCTGAAGCAAGCTTCAAAAGGCTTTTTAGCCTGTATCCACCATGGTGTCATTGCAAATAGGGATTTTTTTTGCTGAACATACAAACTTAATTCAGAGAGAATTCACTGAGGAGCCTCTAAAACTTAGTATTTTCTTTTGTTATTTTTTGTGTCTCTTTAAAATAAATTATGGCACTTGCAAACATACCTGCCATCATTAAAAATTTCTGGGCAATTACAGGCAAAATAATTATAACTGTACAGGTCTGGAACAACAAGCATAGCACTAATATATAAAAAAAAGGAACCAAACAAAAACTCACTGTCATCTGAACCTATTAAAAAAATGGTATATTTACATTTTGTTGCCCTTAAATTACTTCTGCAAAGCCTGTACCAAATATGGATAGACAGAAGAGACTAAGAGGAAGTTGCAGTCTGTTTTTTGCTCTTACTATGAAAATACTTTTTGCCCTACATCATAAATTCTTCCTAACTTTACCAAATCTCCCTACTCCTGTTGATAGAGCAATATGTGCACAGCTTGACAATGCCCAAACATAACTACAATTTTTTATTCTGATTCTTGTCTGGAAAGTATCAGGTGCATTTCCTGATGATACATGTTAATTGGCCCATACAACAGGCCATCCTTTAGCAGCCACATCAAGATTAACCTACAATCAATTCCATCCATAGAAGCTTTGAATTGCATCTATATTGCTTCAAATTGTGAGCTTTTATTATATTAAGCAGGGAAAGAAAACCAGCCACACACGGACCACTTTTAAACTCAAAAGAGGAAAAGAAAATAATGTGATAAGAGAACTATGGGAAACTCTTAAAAAAGCAAAGAAGAAGTATCTCTGAAGCTGTAAATAATTTTGTTTGATGCCTAATTTTACCTCCATTGTTGTGAACAGGATTTGCATCAAAGTTTCACTGCACTTCCATTTCACCTCTGCACTGTAAGACCCTTGCTGGAGCAAGTTTTGAGATTCTTCTATAACTGAGAGAAGCTGCATATCTGGATTTTGCCAAGCAGCTGCAGTGGCCCTTACAGAAGTGTTTGTATGTGTCTGCTCCAAAAGAACAGCTGTACCTTTGAGTTCTGCTCTCTCAGTGTCTGCTGGAGATGCCATGCATCATGAAAGGGCCTTTGGACCATATGAGTGCCACAGGAATGAGAAAACATCAACTTCAGCTTTGAAGTGTTATTTCCCTTCTTTTACACTTTCAAATCTGGTGACAAAAAAAAAAAAAATGCAATCCTATGCAAAGGATCAGGGCAACCAGCACCAGCCCTCAAGCTCATAACCATGACACTGGATGAGTGGCTAAAAGCAGCAGATACTGTTTTGCTTTACATACTCCTTTGAAAAGCATACACTTCCATGGGCTGGCTGGAGATGAAAAGCAGTAACCTACCTTGAGTGTGGCACAGTATAGCGAACAACTACCAAAGCTGAGCTTGTGAGTTTGCTGTTTGAATATGCTGTCCTCAAGAAATATAAAAAAAAAGGCTTAAGAAAAAAGATGCATTGTTTACTAAATAAAGTGCAGAGGGCCATCACAAATTATTAAAAGACAAATTTATGTTATGGTTCAAATAACTTCTTAAATAAGCTCCACACATTCTAAAAGGAATAAAAATTTGTTTATTAAGAAATACTCTCTACCTTCTTTCACTTATTATGTATTTAGCTAATACTGTTATGCATGGGATTTTTTGCCAATAACCTGAAAAAACATGTATGAAATTGTCTTCCAGTTAAAAAAAGGTTGCATCTAAAAATCGGAAAAATTAATTGGTTCATGTTTATGGTAATGATTAAGTTCGTTGGTCTGTCTGATGCAGTTTCCTGTTAATATATTTTTAAAGGTTCAAAACTTCTTACAGTACTTGTACATTCTTGAGATAACATCTAATTCTGTACTGCACTGCAAATGTGCTGTTGTACTTGGCATAAGCATCCTGCCCAAAAAGTCACATTTTTTGCTGTTTCCTCCAAATATGTACATGCTGATATAAAAATGAGTAGAAGAAAGAACTTTCTTCAGCCCTGAAGATGTACGACAAAGCTTCCCTCAGTCATGGCGCTGCCACGCGTTTCCCCTTTACCTTTGCCCAGCTGAACTGGCATGCTTTCAGACTTCATCATCCTCTGCTGCTGCGACTGCTGGTGCTGCTGGTGGTGGTGGTGGTGGTGGTGGTGCTGCTGCTGCTGAGGGGCTTCCACTGTGCTCCTGCTTGGCATTGAAGAGGCAGGGAAGCTGCTCCCGCCGGCAGGAGTGCCCACCGCCCCACCTGAAGCCATGGCCGGAGCAATGAGCTTTCGGCCAAAATTCAGTAAGCTGTTGGAGACTTTGTTAATGTTCAGAGGGGCGGCTTTAGCACTGGCCCTGAGAAAAGAAGAGGAGAAATCATCGCATTGTTGCCAGGGGTTTGAACAGGCACAGCCATACATGCACCGTTCTTCAAAATTTGGAGATAAAAATCCAAGATTTGAATGTTACAAAGAAGGTGTTCTACTACAGTTGCACTGGAATACACAGAGACACCACAGGGACTGGGTGTGGTATGAATTTTTCCCAATCAGAAGTGGACAATTTTTTTTGGTCCTTCTCCCTGAAAAGTGCAGACTAACCCCAAACAAAGTGAGTTTGTACCAATTTTCATAATTTGCCTTCCTAAATTAAAAAAAGGAAAAAAGAGTGATGAAAAGGAATCCAGGCTCCACATAATTAAAAACTTTATAAAATTGAATTTTTGCACTTATTCGAAGACTGCTTTAATTTTTATTTTTGCTAGATTAAATTCTCTCCAATGTTTAAAATGACTCAACCCCAAACATTTCTTTCAGCAATCAAAGCTAACACTAGACTGTCCTTTTAGGTTGGCAGAGCTAGATGTCTCTTGCTCTGAGTTCACCTTCTGCCCAGCCCCATCATTTCAAGCCAAGCACTTTTTAACAGGAATCCTGATTTCTAAAGTGATTTTGCTGAAGAACTGCTTCAGGGTATAACACATATACTGAACCACAATCCTTATAATTGTTACTTTTTATTTCTAACTACACTGGCTATTTAATTCACTTCAGTTATATGCAACATTAAGAATGAGGAAACTGTTGAACCATTTAATTTGTCTAAAATAAAGAGGCAAAGAACCTTCTAATTCCCAGTGGAAGTGTTCACATAACCCACAGATTAGCAAAGCCGTTCCTATTTGTTCATGCAATAATTCCCTGCCTTATATAATTAATGCTTGAATTACCCTTCACAGAAATATATCACAACCACAAAGACCTTTTTGCTCCTGAGGTTTTATTTTACAGATCTGTACTTCCATGATATAAATAGCCATCCTTTAAAAACATGAAGAAATGTAATTAAAACCAACACAATCATAGTACTGGGGAAAAATAGATTTACACTGTTTTGAACTAAAATTAAACTACAAATGCATTACTATGGGTAATTTGTAACTTCTGCAGACACCTGGAAGAGTAATTTTGATTTTGCTCTTCCTATAATTTCTCTATTTGCCTCCAGAGATGGGTTTTTTTTAGAATACACAATACAAACATGCACACACATACAGAGCATATCCAGAAAATAACAACAGCTGAGTTGTTTAGAATCAGAATAGATACTCAGAATAGACAGAAAAGGAGAGTTATCAGAAGGAAGTATGAGAGCCTGCACACTCACAAGACACAGCCCCAAGCTGTATGGGGTGCTTCTGCCATATATACTGGTGATGAAGAAAGATGGCATCTATTATTTTTTAGGAGGAACAGCAGTGCAGAGACTGGGACCAAGTGTTGCTTCCCAATTTATGGAAGCTGGGAAAGAATGACTGCTGACTAATAATTACAGGATGTTTCTGTGTCTCCCAATTTTATTGATTGTTGTTGGTGTTAAAAGAAGTCCTTCCACAGTCACCTGAGAATGACTGACAAAGTCACTACGAGGAATGCATCTGCAGAATTGTAAAATACTGCTGCAGGAGGTCCAAATGGTTTCAAAAGCAAACTGAGTAGTTGTGAGAGACAGAAGTGTTAATGGTTAGTGACTCAAATAATCGCTGATTTGCAAAAGCTGCAGGTGCTTTGCTGAGGCCAGGTTTGCAGCCTCCAGCTGAAGGAGAGGAGGAGAGTTTTTGGATGTTTGGTGGCTCCTGGGTGAGAAGCAGAAGTCTGCTGACACTGATCCTAAAAGAAATCCAGAGACAGCAGTGTGCTTGCTCCACGTGGTGCCTGCACTGAGTGATTCAAGGATTGCTGGTGTTTCACAGTGCTGGAACTTAGCTGCAGCACAAAATGGAATTTCTGAAGTTATGGCTGATTTGGTTCCACTATCAGCTGCGACACCCAACACTGCAAACCCAACAGCCACAATACAAGCACTCGTGTGACTGAGCATTGACGGACTGGTTTCAAAGTCCCCTTCTAATTGTCCAGCCTGGGCAGTGAAGGGGCCAACAGAGAGTCATGGCTTCCAGTAGATTTCAGGCAATTAAACGCCAATACTGTGCCTTTAACCACTGCTCAGCTGGCATGGGCTTGGAAGGGAGGGCAATACACCTTTAACAGCCTCCTACAAGGGTATGAACATTGACCCATCATTGCGCAGGCCACGCAACAAACAGTCTCACTCCCTCTGGAAATCAAATTAATTGGAGGAGATCCCCCTGAAAAGGTAGGGGAAGCAACAAGAGCAGTGTGAAAACCACAGCCTGAGACTGAAGTTAAGATTCCACCTGACATACATCTGAAGTCCAAGTTGTTAAACAACTTTAGCCACTAAGGGGTAATCTGTCCAGACCAGCCCCTTGAGACTTGTATTGTTTTCTTTTCCAGGAATGATGCCAGCACACTCCCACTGAAGATCAAAGGACATGAGTCACCCCTCTAAGGGCAGCCCCCTCAGGAGTCCAACACTGGTGCTCTCAGACCCTCCAGAACCTCGATTTACCAAATTAACCAGTTTTGAGTGAGGGATGGCCACAGAAAACAGCCAGGGAGATTTGATAATCACTTTTCCCTTGGGCCCTTTTAAATATTTGGTTGTTTTTGTGGTAGACACAGGAGCCCAAATGTCAGCATCTCAAACTGAAGTTGCCGCTCTAGTGGATTATGCCAGAGAAGAAAAGGAGTTGGGTGCGTGAATCAACACTCAATGGTTTGCTTCTTTTTAATAATCTGCGTGTAGTTTTCTCTTTTAGGCTGAGTTTTCTCTTTTCTTTTTACATGAACCTGCTAACAGATGTGGTCAACCTGACTGGGATCTCAATCAGTTATCAACAGTTGCAATAAGTCTCATTACATTGCCATTCTTGGGGGATCATACCAGTAATAACTTGGCTGAGATTCAGAACTCAAACTTTAGTATATTTTTTCCCTCTTTTTACTGAAAACAATCACGAAAGTTGGAGTTTGGGGTGGTATATATCACTCACTCACCTGAAACATTACCTTAGAAGGAAGATAATGTCTTGCACATTGTCTTAGGTTTATGTTATCTCTAAGTCTAGAACCTTGACAATCACTAAAAAACCCCCTTGACTTTGCACAAAAAATTATATTTACTGAAAGAAGGCGATTTACACTGACAGGCCACCTGAACAAAAAGCATCAAGACACTTTGAAATTAATATATCATTGGAATTGTGATAGTACACAGATGCGCGAAACAAAGCATATAGAGAGGCTTGTGTATTTGTGTCCAGCAGCATGTTTCTTTCTTGTTTCTTTATTTTTCAGCTATATTTTGCTTAATAAAAAGGTGTCAGGTTTTTTTCTACACTGTTTGATTTGCTGCTTTGACATATATGTACAACTGGACAAATTAGTTTATTTGCATTTTTCAGATGGTTGGAAAGACAGAGAAAAACTCTCTTTCCAACCATCTTTTTTCTCTTTTTGAGAAAAACTTCCTTTTACAGGAACAATAAACATAAACAATTGCCAAGCCTTTATCTCCAAAACATAATTTTTAGAAATGTTTCCAAAACAAAATGCAAGAATGTCTATAGAACTACATGACAACTAGAAAGGATACTTATCTCAGGTCCTAATAACCTGTGGTGAGATTTGACTGTGCTGTGAACTGACACTGCTAATGATCAACTCAAAACAAATATAAATTAATGAAAAATAAATAATGATGTCATCTAAATGTATTTTCAAGAGGTGGTTTTAAAAAATGTATTGTGAAGTAAAATCTGAGCAATTTCTCTGAATGACAGCTTCAGAAAATGAACAATAGTGAGGCGCTATATCTCTGGAGGACTTACATTAAAAGTGAGCTGAAGTTCAGTAAAATAAGAACAATGTGTCTATTTCTTACCATTTAAATGTCTGATATATTAATGCAAAGGATGATTACAGCCATTAAACATGGATCAATCTACATTTTAGCCATCTAAATGTACCAGACATGCACAACAATTACAAGAAAAATACTGATTATTTTATGTTGTAGAGTTATCGGCAGATGCATTTAAAAGTAAGGCATCAGTTCAAAAATATGAGTATCAAGGAGACATGAATTCCATCCACGAAGCAAACAATTTTGTTTCATCACAATAAGCATCATTGACCTTGACTGTGAATGGTGTATTTTTAAACTAGCAGTAGGAAGATGATTCAAACTCTGCAGTTTTCTGCTAAGATGGAAATGTTTTGTTTTAAGCAGGCCTTATTCAAAGGCATTTCTCTTTTCAGTAAGTAATCACTACAAGAGATGAGAGACAAATATATGGATATGAACAATTAAAAAGTTTTATATGTGATAAAATAAGCAATATATATTAGAGATTTGTCAGGATATTTTAAATATA
Source organism: Phainopepla nitens (assembly GCA_013400175.1). Classification (NCBI taxonomy): domain Eukaryota; kingdom Metazoa; phylum Chordata; class Aves; order Passeriformes; family Bombycillidae; genus Phainopepla; species Phainopepla nitens. The sequence continues at coordinate 260,997 of VXBQ01016394.1, forward strand.
TCACTGAGCCTGTAGAATTAAAGATGAAATAGACCTGGTAGTTGACTTAATCCATCTCTGCTCACTGCAGAACCATTTCCTAATGTTATATCTTCCAGTTCTCTTCGTAGTCCAAACTTAGAACAGTTTTACCACATTTGACCTACTCTAAGCCTTTGTGTCTTGAGATGAATTTATCCCAGATTTTCTTCTATCTGAATTATTCTAAACATCTTCCCATCTCTTTTGGTGTGTATTCTGAGTATATGTGGGCAATTAATTTAAACTCCCACATAGATTTAATGAAGTTTTTTTCTTGGAATTTAGGTTTCTGGCAGGTGTCATTCTTGTTTGGGCTTTATGATTTACTTGTTCTTTCAAAATCCTTGAAATCTTTCTTTTTGAAACTTCAAACAGCTTATTTTTCTAGTTTAGGCAACACTTGAGATAATTTTTCAAAAGAATAAGTAAAAACATTAAGAAAATGCAAGAGAGTGCAGTAATTTTTGACACCTGTCCTCAACTTTAAAGACTGATTTTTAAAGAAAAGGATGGCTTTGCAATCACTCTACTTAGCTTTCATTTCTGCTTCTTTTTCCCTTTTTAAAAGCTTCTCAAACTACTCCATTTTAATTTTAGTTGGCTTTTAATGTAGTTGATTTCAACAGAATGTGACAGAGATGCAGAAGTCCAAATGCCAGCAAGTTTCCATGAATCAGCAGGCAGAGGGTACGGCTGGGGCCACGTGCAACCCAAGAAACTGCCCCTGACTGTGTCAATGGAAGCATTATGTCTTGTGCTGGACTGAGTCAGCCACCAGCAGCCACCAGCCATTGGCACCCACCTTGTGGCCACCCAGATAGTACAGCCTTGGCGAGGAATTTTGCCATTATTGAGACACTTCTAAAAGATGGGAGGAAAGGTTTTGTAAAAATTACTTCAAACTGGATTTACGTTAATTTAACTTAGCTCCTGGTATGTGGATACTCCATGATTGCAATCAGGTGCATTATCAGATTAGTTCAGCTACAGAACTCACATTGGCAATGTTTTTAGAATACATGTCACTGTGTAAAAGTTTCCTCAGCCTCCCTTAAAACAATGCCAGCAAGTGACTGCAACACTACGTGTAAAAACTTCAATTTTTTCATGTAATAATAGTCAAGGGACAGATTTGAAATAAATGTCATGAAATAAACACATGTGCTTCTAATACTGTTTATGTAATTCCTGTTTTGGATAAACGTGACTTCTGAAACATTTTGTTTACATCAGGTCTTAGTTTGGTGAACATATATTTAGAAATAGCTTACCGGGTTTTGTTCATCAAGTCTGCTCCACGTGCTTTGTAATAATCTAAATTTTGTTGGAACTGGTGAGTCACTGGTCTTGGATTTCGCTAAAAAATAGAAAAGTACTTCATTTAATTTTCTGGGATATTTTAAGCAGAGACATGAAATAACATTCATTAAAGAGGATTAGAAACTTACAGAACAATTTCTTTTCCCGGGATCTTGGTTTTTTCAAGGCAGTAATGTCATTTACATTAAAGTGAAGACTTAAAATACTTAATGTAATACCAAATTCTACCTGTATGTCCATTCCATGCTCACAGAAATCAGAACTCTTCCACATGGTGATGAGGCTGTTTGCTGTAGTGGTAACATTCCTAATTAAATCAATAATTCTTGGACAAGAACAGATACTGATATGATGTCTTCCTGCACGTCAGGTATAGAATTTGACCACCTCCAAGCTAAAGTGCTATGCTTTTAAAGAAAATGGCAAGAGTACAGAGAAACTATAGCAAACATTTTGAACTGAATACATCACTAGCAAGTATCTCTGTTAAGCAAAGAATTAATTTTAGTGAGACAACTGAAAAATCCCACTAGATGGCACACAGAGCCTATTTTTGCTCTCCAAATTTCACCCTCCTCAAAAACAAGGCCAAGAACTGTTGTTCTATAATAAAGTGTATATAATTAATATTGAAACCAGAATCCACTTGTTATTCTCCACTTCTGACACAATGAAGCTCTTTCATGGAATCATGCTGCCTTCAGTAATCCTGAAATCATCCTTTTGGGATCTAAGAATCCATTAAACATTAAGCACAGACTGTAGTATATGCATAAAGTATCTTGATCGAATGCATACATCCTGAAGGACACTATTTGGAGGGGCAAGTAAATATTTTTAAGTAAAAAAATTTGCGTGCAGCTGGAAACAAAATAACAGAGTGGTACAGAGAGGCCCTTTAAAAAGTGTATATATTTATATATATATATGTAAATGAGAAATGGGTTAAATAATTTCTAGTGCAAGAGAAAACAAACTGGTAGATTTCTGCCTAATGATCAGATATATTGTATAGGAGAGATCTAAATACTTTCTAAGTATTTGCTACAAGTACTTAGAAATTTATTGGCTGTTGCCTTATATTCTGATCTGCCTTCTTAAGTTCTGCTAGTAGTAAATACAGGTTTAGTGAACCATATCTTGACCTGTCCAGAACTGTTGTTCACAGGTGAGAGTACATTATATTTTCGACAGAGTCAGTCTTCAGGTGTTTCAGTTTCACATGTGGTATATTTGCTCTCCAGATTTCATTACAGACTGGAGTGTCTACAGTCTTATCCTCTCATTTTCCATGTACCTGCAGATAGCCCTCCTTCCCTGAAAATCTTATTTCTGGAGGAAGATACAGGACTTGAATTTTAAAGGCCAAATATTGCATGAGCATAAAAGGAGGGAAGAAAATTTATAGCATTGGTGGATACCCAAGGCCAGGATGATTTCTGGAAGCATATTTCAGGGTGGGAATTTCCAGATTGGTTCCTGCAGTTAGACTTAATCTTGTATGAAATGTCTCATTTTCTTTCTTTGGAAACACAATAAACATTTTAAACATATATGTTTGTAATGTTCATTAAAAAATGAAGCGACTAAAAGCTATTATACAAGCATTAAAAAAATTCTCATCTATCCTACCACCCACACTGTAATGGCTGTTCTACATTTTTCATCCCCTGTTATAAAAACAATTTTTGAATAACTCTACCTATTCATAGAGCTTGAAAGTCAGTCCTCATCAAATGACAGCAATAACAATGAATCAGCTTTAGTTACTATTGCTCTAGTTTGGTAATTCAATACATTTCTATGATAATCAAATCCAAACTGACGTGATGAGGATAACTGATGGTTCTGCGACTTCTGTTTGAGTAATCAAAACAGTGTAACTTTTCTCCTATGAATCAAGTAACTTTTTTCTTTGCAGGTTTTTGAAGGGCAAGGTTGAAGACTTAAGAGATGGCTAAAATAATGGGCACTTCTAAGCCATAAGACAGCTCTTTGAAAAGTACAAGTTACCAGGTGCTAGCCAGATTTGCAATTTGCTCCCAATAACTCAGTATATATTGATAGCTGGCAAAAACATTTAAATTTCTTTTTTACCAGCCAATAAATATTAAAAACGATTATTATACATTGCTTCTGAATTAAATAAAAACCCCAAACCAGAACAAGATGAAAAGATCATGTGGAACAGTATCTTGAAACATATTTATGCAGAAATGACAAGCAATTTAAGACATGAAAAGCTGATCTACTATCTAAGCACTTAAAGCCATTAATAGGAATAACATCTAACTTGAACATATGAATGAGGCTCAAGCATTACTTTCACAGGGGCCTATTTAAATTCCTGTGAGGTTTAAAGGTATTAAAGGAAGAAGAAGTTTAAAGTACTATTACATGCAGTGAAAAAAAGCTCTCTGAAAAAAAAAATTAGAAATGTAATATAGTAAATGCCAAGGGTTACTACTGCAACTTGTTTTGTAGCATCATTGAGATATCGTCTCAAAAAATTTCAATATTTTAAAAAAAAAGTAACCTGATATATATGTTAGCAGACAAGTATCTGTGAAGTATCACCACAGAAAATTTAAATACTTCTGAAAACTGAAATTCAGACAGTAAAAAATATGTTATTTTGAAGATTATGATCTTTATGTCACTATGGTTGTCCTTTAAGTTTTGTATTCTTTTCAATCATTTCAGTAAGTTAAATGTAAAAAGCAGAATAGAAAACCTACACAATTATGATGCTTATTCCTTAAGAATTTTAAAGCAATTCCCCCCTCTAAGCATTCAGTTTGAGCTGTCCCCTAAATTGCAACCTATTTAGTAGAACTAAGGACTAAATTTATTTACAAAAAACATACCTCTGTTGCTTAAAATATTCACAGTAACCAATTTTTCCCTACACAGTGCAATTTAGAATGATCCAATTTGTATTTTTCATTACTTAAATCAGTAAATTTATTCATTTTCTTTTTCAATTTATGTACATTATTTTGCTACTAATTCAGATGAAATAATTTTTTTCTTAAAAAGATTATGTTAAAATGACAGTGAAATCAATCCTTCAAATTTATAGTTTGTTGAATCCCTCCAGGAAATTGTGTGAGGGCTGAGGGCATTTTACAGATTAACACATATATGATTTTCCCCTAGTAAGGAAAGAGAGAGCAGAAATCAGAGAAAGGCTGTCTATGACAACATTAGAACCCATTCCTTTCCTACATCCATTTTGTAGGAGTAGTCTGCTGGATTTATAATTCTTCTAATCATAATGTATGTTTACAGTAAACATAATTTCAACTGGTAGAAAATGCCCAATTTATCCTTTTAAAAGGACACTGTATGAAATTCACATATAGAAACGCATAGAAAGTGATGTGATTTTTGACTTGGTCTCTCCAAAATTTATTAGCCACAGTCCAAGGGGAAAAAAAGCCTGAAAATGTTTCAGGTACCTCTGAGGCACTCCTTCCTCTGAGCCTTTCCTTGCCTAAAAAATCCCCCAGTCCCTGGCTCATCTGCCTGCTGAAGTCCTCTCCCTGACCTCCTGTCTATTCCCAGCCACCCCCAGACTAACTCACTCCAATTCCCATGGGGTCAGGAGGTTCCTGGGGGCTTTCTGTTTGCATTTATCCTCTTCCAGGGACACGGGGCTGAGCTGAGTCATACCCACAGATGCACTTTTCCTGGGCGAGGGACGGACACTATGGTCAGAATCACCCTGAATGCAGCCGATTCCCCAAACCTGCACAAGCTGCTGAAAAGCAACTCCTACCAGCTAGGGATCCTGCTCCATGTGCTCCAATTCCCAAGTAAACCCCTCTTCCTCCCTGGCCTCTGGAGACACATCGCATCACATTACCCACGGAATAGACAGGATATAGCAAAGCATGTTTGTGTGTGACAGAAGTCACCTGACATCTCACCCCCTGCACACACGGCATGTTTAAAAGTTTACACACAGGTGCAAGTTTGATAACACTCTTCTTCGTTGAGGTGTTTTCTCCCTTCTTAGTTTTACTAACAGGGAAAAAAAAAATAAAATACAACTTTGCACAAAATCTGAAGGTTCAGAAGACACAAGAATGAAAAAAGATTTTCAATATATCTAAGGAAAATGGGACTTATTTTAGCAAACATGCTATTGCCTCAATTCCAAGGGAAAAGCACTTGTCATTAGAGAAATGAATTGCTCAGCTGTTTATAAGCAAAAAGCTCTGGGGAAATTTCTCAAGGCCCAAACCACAAAGCATTGCAGGGTTACACAAACATATGCTGCAGGTGTTTTAGGGTAGACAGGTGGGAAAACCTCAGCTACTAAAAAAATACTCCACTTAATAGATTGTATCTGAAACCAGATAACCTCAATGCAATAGAGAAAAAAACCCAACAAAATAGCAGCAGTGAATTCTACATCCAGGCTCAATAGGCTGACCAAAATACTCATCTCACTAGTGTCAAATGGGATGTTTTAAAACTAATTATTTCCAATCTAGTATCCAAAAGCTGCCAAATATTTATCTTTTTTTCCCCCTAAACTACTAATATTTTAAACCTAAATCAAAACCCAGACTTAATCAAACACATGTAAAAAGAAGAGAAGGATCATTATGGAATGTTGTTCTACTCATTTAAACAATTATTTTTAGGGAGCAAATTTTCTCCTTTTTCCTCTCGTCAGCTGACATGGCAATATTGGATTTCTTCATCATTCTTGTACTGCCTCAGACATTTTTGTATTAAAATTCTATTTTTTCCCTTTCATTTCTTTCTAATGGAAGTTGGAGGATCACATGACCCTAAATTCAGATAGGATTGAGAGGTGAGGAAAGGCTGACTTTTCCTGCTAGATCATCTGTGCCACTTTCTTCATTAAAGATGACATAAACATGACAAAAATTTTGACTGGGAACAGAGCTGAAATATAGCAGCTGTGATGTGGATAAGGAATACAGTTTGTTCAGTTCAGCAGCAGTTTTTCTATTAGGCACTAATAATTAATATGAAGTATTTACTAATTATTACCTAAGAACTTGAGAGAAAATTTCACCCTATCCTCTTTTTATTCTTTTGTCAGATATTTAAACAGCTGTCTCCACCCCACATGAACACACTCAAAGCAAAAAATCATTCCCCTAACAAACAAACAAACCAACCTTTCTTTTCACCTGCTAAATCTCCTCTTCTCTTATTATACCTTCTGCAGCCAGCAACCTGCTGGAGCACAGAAGGTATTTTATCCACCTATGAACCACTGAGTTATTAGAATGAAAAAAACCAGAAAGTCATTAGATAAAATAAGGTACCATTTCCAATTCAAAAGTGGTTCAAGGCCAAGAGCAAAATGCCATCTGAAACACAGACAGATAGTCTATCAACCCTGTGTATGAAAGCAGCACAACATGAAGGGTACACTGCACAGCACTAATAAAGAACATCCTTTAATCATAGGAGTCAGGAGATCCATGCACTAATATTGGTGTTGGCAAAGGAATGCCATAATCCTCAAACTGGGAATAATGCTTCCTGTTTACATTTTTCAGAAGATGCTAAGGGTCTCAATCACAGACCTTGTTATTTACAATGCAATAACAGCATGAAGAATTATCATATTTAATTGTTTCTAAGGAAAACTAGGGAGGTTTTTTTTCCCCTAAGCAACAAAATTTCCCGGGTAAAACAGAAAAATTGAGAAAATTCAGTTAGTTTGGTCAAGAATGGAAGACACCCCTGAACTCTGATTAGGCTGAAATAAATTATCTCCAGTTTTGTTACGTGACAACCCTCCATTCCCCTGGCAACTAGAAATTTCAGACACCAGGAAGATATTTTAAATACTGTGCGTTCTGGTCTGTTTTTAACTTCATACACACATGCTTTCTCTCACATGGGCATTCTATGACAAGAGATGAAGAACTGAAAAAAAATGACAAGTGAAATTTAAAAATGCTTCAGTAACTTGACTGAAAGAAATTTCTAGTTGTGTATTTTGGCTTCTTGTCCTAATTGCTTGGGAAGCCTTTTTTTATTTTCCTTTATAGTATTACAGCATATTGTGTTTTAACAGGTAGATCAAATCCTACCAAATCAGCTTTTACTGATATTCCAGACAAAAAGACTCCGACCTGCCAATGTTCAAGTTCATAACCTGCGTAAAATCCCCATCTTGCATCAACAGAATCGCTTAAGTACCTTTTAAATCTGCCTCTTAATTTAGTTGCCTATTTTTCAGCTGAACCCTTGGTTTTAAGAAGTAAATTAACTAAATAGTAAGGTATAAATCTGACAGTGTTCAGTTCTACCCCGTGACAGATTTATGCTCTGGCATCTTGCAGCCTCGCACAGTTAGGAACAGGAGTTTTACAACATTGTGGAGGAAAGCTCCAGGCTTTTGCAGGGAACACACAGCAAGCCTCGCTTTAAACCCTGGAATGCTCCAAATTATGAGATTTAAAATATGACATCTTTATGTACAGAAAAGCTACCACATTATGGTTTTATTGGCACTCGTTTTGGACAACCTGCATAACTCACTGATGGCTTTGTGAGTAATGCAGTTATCCGAAGCTTATACATATACACCCCTTTGTAACCACACTTACAGCATTACATCTTCTCCAGATACATGCTTGTACACAAATCTCACATATCAGTGAAAAACAAGAACGTTTTAAGGTGCTACTTGGTTATTTCTGCTACGAGGAGAAGAAACAGAATAATTCATGTTTTGCGTGTAATGTGCTACGTAAGCCACTTGAGGAAGGTCCCCAGGGGAGTGAAAAAAGCTCATTCACAGAGCCCCACGCACACACCACACCAAAAGGAATATGACATCCAAGTCTTTTCTTGTGAAGCACCGAGAGAAGCAAAGGGCCTGGTGCTGCAGGACAAGCAACTCCTTTCATTTAGGATTCCAATCATGAGGAATTATCCTAGAGAGCCATTTTGATCACTACTGCTCCTTAAAAAGACAAAAGACATAACATCTCCAAACCTAATCTTCCATAAAAAGTTACAGCAAAGGATAAAACATACCATTCCCAGTCCTATCTTGACAGTATTTTGCTCTTTCAGAGAAGCGCTTCCCAATACAAATGTACTCAGATAGTCTTCATTACAATTGATACACTAGTACGTACTATAAAATATGTAGGTACACAAGCAGTATATCTACATTTATATCAGAAGAGTCTGAATTCAAATTCCATCATAATAGATCGGATATGATTCAGTAGTTAATCTTTCATATATTATTGAAAAATTATGAATCAGTTTTTATATAACTCACAATTTGTGTTTTGCAGATTTTAGTAAATAAATTATGACATGGAGAACTTTTGATTAGGTAGAATCAAAGTGCTTTAAGTGTTTTAAATGCTTCCTTTTGATAAACTACCTTGCAAATGAGAAATGATTAATTGAATTGTCAGGTTGCACATAAGAAGAACCATAATCACCTCACTCTAACACTGTTAAATACATTTTATAAGTGTAATTTTATAAAAAACATTAATACTTTTTAGAAGAGGGTCAGTAGATTTAGATGACTTTTTAAATAGAAGTAAACACATCAACTGAAAGAAATGGCCCCAAGAAATTCACAAGCAATGAGTTTTATTGGTAGCTAACATAATTAAGAGCTTAAAATGCTCCAGCTTCTTGCTTTAGCAGCAAGTACAATCAGAATTGCTTTTACTTTGCTACTGAGGATGTCAACCTGCTCAAATAGAAGGAAAAGTTTAAAAATTGCGTCTTCCAAAGTGAACTTTCTGGTCCATCTTGTCTTGGAGACTTGCTGTCAAATGTTAGCCAAAAGTAGAAACAGTAGTTCCCAACTCAACTTTAGCCATTTCCTCTGAAAGCCTCTGCACCTCCTGACCTCCCAGAAATCAGCAGCCACACCACCCACTCCTTCCTGCCCTTAAGGAGGCCAGTGGCTCTCCTTCCTGCTGTGCCACACCAGATGGCCAATGAGGACAACAAAGTCACCTGGCAGGGCTCTGCTCTGGCTGCCAGCAGGGTCTGCAGCACCATCTTGCTTGGCCCCACGTGGAACTGGGACAAGTCCTTTACTTCTGCATCATCTTAGCTGTGGCATGGCTTTTAACTATGAGAGGTGTCACTGTTCTGGAAGATATGCTTTATTCCATATTATTTCCCACCATATTCCTATTAATTTAAATGTAATGGTTGTTTAGCTTAGAGGGATACAGTATTTGTGAGTTCCTACCCACACAACTGGCCTGTGTGTGCAACACTAAGGAGAGAACAACACTTGGGAACTGCATTGCCACTGGCAATCCAAGAGATCAGCTTTCTCCCTCGAGTGATGACTACTGTCTTGCATATGGTGTCGCAGAATGAGAAAGACTTTGAAAGGTTTCGCATTAGAAAAGTCTTGACTAGATGACTAATCAACCACTTTCCAAGTTTTTTCCCTGAAAATACTGCTTGTGACATACAGGATATATTGAGGATGACTATTTTATGGTGGGTTGATTAAATGGTTAATGTACCAGTGAAGAGATTGCAATGATATTTGAGAGAGATAACAAGCTATTGTATCACCAGTATTCACCATGTAGCCTTTTCTATTATAAAATGCAGAGGTGCACTGGGAAAAAATGTGTTGAAACAAATGAACAAAAATGAAGTGGATTTTTAATTCATAGTACACTTACTATTTTTATGTGGTACTATGGCAACATACTTATTCCAAGTAATTTGTCATTAAACTCTTAGCCGCCTGTCATACTTTATTCTATTAATGAAACACAATAGCTGAATATTTAAATCAATAATTCTTAAAACAAAGCATAGACTATTTAATTGGAAAATATAAGTTTCTAATTTTAAGAACATGAACATAAACAAAGAGTAAGTTAATATCATGGCCACCATTAAAAAGCTTAGCATGCAGTAACAGAAAATACATTGATTTATTTAAAGTGAGGTGTTTAGATTACATCTAACTTCACTGTATTTGCAAATGGGAATGTTAGAATATCAAAATGCTTGAGTTTAGTACAAGGAGTTGAATGTGGTTGTAAAAGCAGAGGTCAAGCTGCCACATTTTCGTCCATAAAAATCTATCTACCTTGCACTGAATATGCAAGATGTTAAACTTTCAGAAATTAAGGCAAATAGAAGTTCTCTGTGAATCACTAAAAGTAAATGCTTTTATTTTTTGTTTCTCCTAAATCCTTTTCTCCCAGATGAAGAGACGTGTAGTTAGCTTTTCTGGAAAACCTCATTTCCTTAACAATAATATCCCATGTAAAGGTAACTCTCCTTTAAGTACAGGCGACCTTGCTCAGTCAGGCAACACTCCTTACTCAAAGTACAGCTCATACTGCACTAGGATATCATTTATCCCAGCCTCCTGATAACTTACCTTTCATGCCCCTAAACCCCCCTCAATGTATTATTGCTCCTGAAATATCAGTCACATTCTTCATGATCAAAACTAAAAAGCAAAAATGTTTGTTCAGAGTCCCCCTCCCCCGTGCTGGTACCCCTGTAAGGAAGTGGACCCGCACCCCAGCAGTACCTCTGCGCAGAGGTACAAATTAATGAGCTGCTAATGCCGGAGCAGCGCCAGATCCCAACTTCTCATTGGCTGCAATCTGGTCATTAAAGACAGGTAATTAATGCCAGATTGCACACACAATGCTAACAAACAAACAAAACAACCCCAAACCTGCTTTTCTCCTGCCACAAACGGCAAAACAACAATACTGACATAACGGCAGCGTTCAAAGGACAGTTGCAGTTCTGCAGCGGCACCTCAGTTAATGAGTGTATAGAAAAGAATTTATCTGAGGAAGAAGAAAGTGAAACTCAACAGCCTTTCAGGCACATGAAACCAGCTTGGAGAAAACTATGAGACGGTGGCAGCTACTTAAGAAGAAAATTCAGCTGAAAATAAATGTACAAAGAGTTTGGTTCAAAATTTCAGCAATGTGTTTTCCCCTTGTCACTCATTGCTCAGACAGTGAATAGTGTTAAAAGCTAGAATGCAGATTTTTCCAACTATTCCTTATATGAGTGGTCATGACCATATTATATTGCTTAAGTTTTCTGGCAGTACCTGTAATTTCAGTCATGATGAACTAATATGACTTCTTTGAAATGTCACGTATGTTTCTCCATGGATTTAGCCAGAATTTAATATTATTATATAGCCACTTTCAGTGTCAGCAAATATAACGTTGAGAAAATATCAGCAGCAGTAGCTATAATATTATGACCATAAGTAACAAATTAATTTCCATCAACCAAGCACATTCTTTTTTTCTTTATTTGAAATAGATAGTTTATGATAAAAGATGTCTCCACTGAATTAAGCTCCTGAATAGCTTGCTCAATGAATGGGACAACTCACCCAGCTAAAATATATGAAAGTAAACTTATTTTATAGAAAAATTAAGAATAAATACAGTAAGCTTTCAGACAAAGGACAGTTGTCAGGCTCTTAGTATGCGATGCAAAACTGTTACATTCTGTGTAGTGTTTTAGTTTTCCAATAAGTCATTGTGATAAGGTTAACACTTCAACATAGAAAAACATACAAATAAGAACACCCAAAGATGAAAATTACTTTGCTTATGTTGCTGTATTAGAATTTTATTTGCTAAAGGGTGAAAACAGATTTTCAAAATTCACAGTTAACTTAAAACAATAGTTTTAAACCTTTTATTCCTAGCCCTGGCTGCCTTCAGGAAGGAAAGAACATCTGGTTATTTAAGGAACACAATATGTTCACATTTTCTATGACTTTTGTTTCTAATTGGGTTTTTTAATTTTTTTTTTTATTTGAACAACTCTAGTTAGAACTATGTTTTTTAATCACTTTATATTTTTCCAGTGCCCTATCTCCATATCTCTGCTTCTTAATTTTGCTGCCTTTGCTGTGAAAATTAACAGTGCTCAGTGGTTTTGATAAGGAAAAAAACTGAAGAAAACGAGCCACTCATGGTGTATTAAATATGCAGACACAGACCTTCAGTAAATGTTTTTGGAGATACATAAAAGAATTTTCCCTTATTTTTTCATTTCACATATACACAATTTTAATAGTCTATTCTCTACTTTTATATTCAGAAGGACTCTAAGTGCATAGAAGTTACTTTAATATAAATAATGGAGGCAATTATCTGTTCAAAGATTAGAAATGTGAAACAAATACTCTGCTAAGCAGGTTAAGTTTATCACCCTATGCAAAGACAACAACACTGATTTGAGCTTTTCATTCCATGTTTTCCTAAGAAGTGGAGCTAGCCAAATGCAGAAAAGGCTGAAATTCAATTATTCTGCATTGATCCATACTCATGCCTGCAAAATTAGTATCTCTCAGGCCCCCCCTCAGAGACAGGTGCATTAACTTGTTTTCAGCTATTACAGAGATGTACTTCTCTTCTGTGGCACTGAAAAATATCAGGTATGTGGTATCTAAAATGTTCTCTCATCTCAACTGCCAACTGGGGTTTGCAAATTGAACAGGAGAGCTGCTGCAAGCATTAGGTTAATGGCAAGTACTAATTACTTTTCATATTATTGTTAATAGTGGATAATGCTAAGGCTTCTGGTAAGGTTTGACTTCACAAAAGGTCAGGAAACTGTCCATTTTTAAGAAAAAAATGCCCCCCATCTTTAAAGAACAGCTTTCTTCTGACATTTAGCTTGCTCTCTTGGTGATGACTGCAGTGAAAAGAGGCAAACAAAATGCGACAGGTTCATCAAGCCTAAGTTTAGCTCTCCTGAGAGACTACATGACAAAAAGTAAGAAGGAAATACCTGTTATGTCAGAGCAAGGAAAGAGAAAAAAATAATAGATGTTTTTACATATACAAACCCAGGTTATCTCTGGAACTGGAAGTTACAGATGGAAAAGCTACAGCTTTCCCAGGTTTAACATCTGATAACAACTTCGCTATTTATGACAAGATTGTTCCTTAAGAACCTTTCAGTTTCATCCAACCTTTCTTAGTCCAAACACCCCACAACCTCCCCTCTGTAAGATGACCTGGTATTTTCCTAGCTACAAAAATAATATGCAAGACAACATATATATTAGCAAACCTGCAAGAGATAGATTCCTGTTTGCAACTGGCCATAACTTCTAAACTGCATTTCTTGTCCAGCTGAGATTTAAAGCTCCAAGGAGCAGAGAGCAAGCCTCTCTCAGACAGTAGGAACAACACTAAACATTCTTGGTATGTTCAACAAATAATGAAATAAGCCACTGGACTATGCAACTGTCTCCCAGAGAAGAGTTCCCTGATTTCACGTATTAAAACCCAAGCAAAATCTTGGAAGAAATGCCACACAGAAAAACTTGGCCCTGGATAAGGAGAGAGAAAATTGCACTGAACCAAATGCAATTTCCTATTAGAAAACAGAAGGTTGTGATGGAGAAATGCACAGGAAAACATCAAAGAAGGAAGAAAAATAATTAAGCACTGAATTTTTTAATCACCACTTACAAGTTGCACTGCAGACTAAAATCTCTTTGTCATTTCTTCTAATCTCCTTTTATCTGCACAGGGAATAAGGGCAAACTGAAGTATTTCTATGCAACTAGCAATAAAAAAGTATCATTTTCCCACTTATTTTCGTGTATAATCTGTGCACTGATTTTAGACACCTACAGCACCCATGGTGCCTTGTTGAGTCTTCTCTTTCATTCCTTTTCATGAAAAATGTTGGAAACGTTTGTGCATAGGTTTCACAGAACACAAAGACTTCTATTTCAGATATATGGAAAAAAGAGACTGAACAAAGATATGCTTACAGACACCTAAGTGAAACCTGAAGTCATGCCCACGAAAAGGTAAGAAACAGGTACTCAAGTCATAGCCTTGAAAATACATTTATTTATCAGACCAGCAGCTATTTTTTTAGCTTTAGAATGATGCTTTAGAACAGTTTTACTTCCTTACTGTAAGAAGTCCTGATCTGTTTACGCAGCCTCAACACAAAGACCCAGTGTAAAATTAGAGGTGGCTGCAAGTCCCTTAGGCTCTTCATTCTCTGGAAATCAGAACTTCTCAACCTTGAGAGTATTTCCCAAGCAGAAAAGTATAGCTCAGAAACGAGAAACAATTGAAATTTATCATATTTAAACTGACAAAGCAACTACCACTCACATCAAAGAGTTTCAAGTACTAATTCACCTGAACAAAGGGAGAACTACATGAAAGACATGGTAGAACTACATCCAGTATTTATCTGAAAGGTGTTCAAGGCCCACCTGAGAATGTTAATTAATAGGACACTAAGGCCTTACGAGCCTGACAACTTCATTCTGTTGGAGACAAGAACATAAGGAGTGGAATAGTGATTAAGCCTCTTTGTGGGAAGCTGGTGGTTAATTTTTGCCCCCTTCAGCTTATAGGATATCTTGTATGCTGCCTAGCATGTTTCAGAGGACAGCTGAATAATTAGTAATCACTTTATTGTTTAACATATCTCTTCAATAAATGACAGATTACATATTGAATTCAGATGGGTAACTGAGAAAAATTTTCCTCCCTTTGAATCTTTCTTCTAAAAAATATTTCTATCTTGTTTTGCTGTGAAAGTACATAAATAAATTCTGGGCAGTTTGATTTCACAGACTGCTGCCAAAGTCTTAAGAAAGATTCCTGAGATCTAACGTTAGGAACTTTCTTACACACTGAAAAGATGATACCCTGTACTTCTCATCATGAAAGAAATCTTTGTGCCTGAGAGGAAAGAAAAAAACAGCTATAAGGATGCAGATTTCTGCAAAAAACTGATACAGAAAAACAAAGAGACAATTTTTTTCTAATCCATAAAAGTGTAAACACTAGTACTGAATGAAATTTTGCAGAAGGCAGTCAGAGTGCAGAAGTGATAAATTTTTTGCTTTCAAAGATGCTGTGCATCAAGAAGATGAGGGAAATCAGACTTTACACTGGCAACCTGCTAATGGGACGTGTACAAAGACAGTTCAAAACCAGCAGCACAAATTCTGCTATCTGCCAGAGATCTGAGTAAGCAAAGACTACAGCGTACAGCTTCTTCTCAAGCACTTTATCCACTACACAGTGAGTGTCTCCTGTATATTATACCCACACATATACAAATGCCATTCTAAAACAGGAAGAGGTTTTCTTTTTTTTTTAATAGATGAGTACATCAGAAATTGCATGATAGTAATACATGGCATGAAATTTATGAATTTATACATTTTATACATGTGAATCTTTACAGGCTGTAACATCAGACTTGTTTTTAATCAAAAACCATCACATAACCATTATATATTGGGCAGGGGTAGTGTTTCAAGGATTAACAGTGATTAATCCCAAAATTAATCCCATGAAAAAAGTCTTTCAGATGAAATTGCATGATGCTTTCTTTACAGCTTACTAGGTTTTAAATAGTAACATTACTGTTTCCCTGAAAAGTACACTTTATCCTAAAAGATGTCTCTGTAGAATACCAAGCAAAGTTATTCTAAAGAGCACATTTGCAGTTACCAGAGCTCCTGGATAACTTTAGCAGAGTGTCCTTTAAAGTATCCTTTAAGGAGTAATGGAACTTTTTTTTACTCCGTTTCCAACTCTTTCCTTCAGCTCTTTTGTCAGGTGAGAAGAAACCTGAAACTACCATTTAGTTTCAAAATGTGGGTTGCTATTAACTTCATAGCATTTAGAACATTTTATTACAGTGATTTATTTCCTGTAGTAACAGAGCGAGCATCTCACCTTTGGATCTCGGAGGAAAAGTGCTCTTAGGATAAGGGAATGAACATCTCCAATAGGTGGATAATGCATAAGAAGTCCCAAACAGGTCTGATAATTACTTGAAATCACTAGAATGAAAATGAAAATAAAAGAGAGAGAGAGAGAGAAAATATTACTGTCTTACTTTCATATTCCAACACAGGACTTTTCCCAGTAAATTCATTACAGTTCAGATTTGGCTGTCTTTTCCCATGTAGTCTCTCAGAACTCAAGCAGCGATCAGAGTAAAAAGAGATACACATAATCAAGCCTCGTGACTACACTTGGTCCAGTATAATCAAGCAGAGTTCTAAAACTACTACTCTATGTCATAGACATTTACGTTAGCTCCAGGTTGAGATGCCTCAATTCAGCCTAAAAAAGCCTAAAGCCTATGCCAGTCAGAGGAGCTCGGGGCAGTACCATCAGCAGAGCTTGAAGAACTCGTCCTATCCTGCAAAATGAACATGGACTTTTCAGACACTCCTCCACAGCCATCTAAATTTATATGTGATAATTTACATTTATGGTTTTTGATAAATTTGCCCCACTCTGATGAGTTTTTGCTGAAGTATCTTTTATGTTGTTGTTAAATATGTATTTACATACATACACACACTCAAATACCTATGCATACGTAAAATTATTCAACAACTCCTTGTTTTCTTTTAAATCAGAAACTTCACAAAATATTCAGGAAAAAGGGAAAAGACTAGATTTTAATTTCATAAATACAAAAAAATATCGTACACCATTAACTTGCTTAGATTTTTTCACTTATTCAGAAAATTTTCGGCATGCTTTGCTAAATTTTATAATTTTGTTCTAATCTGTTGGATTTTACCTGAATCTATGTAAGAATACTCTATGGCTTTTTCATTGTTGTTGTCATCTTCTGTTTTTTTTTCTTTCCTTCCCAAATCAATCTAATTATGAGTGCAATTATTAAAGACATCTTTTCAAGCAGGTCTGTGTAAACTACTTCATTTCTTTTGCACCATCTAAATCCAGGCAATCCATCTGCCACAGCTGTCAAAGCAATGCCTGTTAATGATGCCTCCACTCTGCAACATAAAGACAGCCTCCAACAATAGTAATTGTAAATAAATTTCTAACAAACTTTACTATTCTGAGAACTTTAGCTGTAGAAAGAAATACCTTTAATTAACTGGGATACTGCAAATACAAAATTATTTTTGAATCAATAAAAGGCAAAATAAAGGGCAGTTTTATGGACAGAGAAATTTAAATGGTTTACTTTTTTTCTTTCATGTGAATAAGCCTCATATCCTCCTGCACCTTACCTCCCTCAACAAGAGGATTATGGGGAAAAGATGCAGGACTGGGCAAAATGAGTAATTATAATCTGTGTAAGGAACCACTTTATCATCTTCATTTCCGTTGCTGATCCGACAGCTTGTAATTTCATACATCTGCTTTCATTTGTAAAGCACTCACTTATCCTACTCATTCTTTATCTGTTCTGCCTGTTCTTTTTCCTACCCTTTGTTTTTCTTGTTCATATTCAGGTACCTGCTTTTTCTTCTTGAAGTCACAAAGCTGGCATAATGAACATAATACAATGGCCTCCATCAGAGTTCTTTCAGAGTATAATTTGAGCACCACACAGAACATACCCAATCAGACTCTCATACGTAAATCAAATCTCAGATACTGGAGTTCTGATCATGATGCCTTTTTACCAAAGCAAATAAAAACAGTGAATATTGATATTAAATGTTAAATAGTTTTATAAATGATACAGTAATGCCTATGGGTTTTTCTTTTGAACAAGTACGTATGTATTCTATTCTGCAGTGTAAAACTGATTAAAAGTATCTTTTCTTTGTTTTTCCTGTAAGAGTTCTTTGCTGTCTCACAGATATAGAGAAAACTAAATATTAAAAAAAACCCCTATTTTAATGGTGCAGACTTGACCCCTGACAAAAAAAACCCTTATCATCCAGAAAGTTAAAAAAATTCCTGCAAGAAAGGAAAGACCTGCAAAATTTTATGTATTTTTTTTTTTTACCTTCAGGGTTTCTCCCACATATTTAAACTGAAAGAGGGTAGATTTAGATTGGACTTAAGGAAGAAATTCTTTACTGTGAGGGTGGTGAATCATGGGCACAGGTTTTCCATAGATGCGGATGCCCCGGAAGTGTTCCAGGACAGGTTGGATGGGGCTTTCAACAATCTGGTCTAGTGGAACATGTCATGTTCCATGCCAGGGGATTGGTCTAGATGATCCTTGAAGGTCCCTTCCAACCCAAACCATTCTATGATTCTTGTCTCTTCAGGAAAAAATGTGTAATATTTTACAACAGAGGGGCAGTTTTCTTAAAATTATAGATAAACAGCAGTAAACCAAAACTGAATATGTCTATTGGTGTTAAATGGATTTCTAAGAAGCCTCTGTAGGACGAAGTTTCTGGAAGGAGATTCTGTGAAATGCAAATATCCAGTCTCAGCAGTAGCTGGTGTGTCCAGCTGCCTTATAAAAAGCTTGGTGGTTCTTCAGCTGTGCTTTTCCTTCTTTCATTGGCTTAGTGAGAGTCAAATCTAGATCCAGCTTCCACTGTGAACCACAAGTTCCCACTTTCCCAAAGAAGAATGCTGCTGTCATTACTAGGGAAAGGAGAGAAACTCCTCTCCACAGAGAAAACAATCTTACTGTTCTTTTATTCATATTGTAATTCAGTGCCCAGAGGAACATCAAATTATCTTCTCCCTTCTGCTGTAGAAGAGACTGAGCTTACTCTGTTGGCCCCTGGATACAAGCAGCAGTAATGAGGTGGAAAAACTGAAAATTCATAGTACTGTCCTCAACAAAATCCAAATTTTCTGATACATATAATTTCTTAAAATTTTAGTATTTGATGTCACTGATCCTGCATCCAGATTAGTTCATAACCCTGGAAGGGTGGGATTACTCCCCCCTGCTGCTTTACACGTGGCCACTTTCTCCTTAGTAGTTCCTAAATGGAGTTAAACATAGACAAATTAACATCTTGCACTATAACAAAAATAACTAATCAGTTCCTCTAAGAAGAACTTATGGCTCCTTTATTTCTGTGAAAATATTCACAGTGCTTTTGGAGATGAAAAACTAAATTCCAACAACGGCGATACCTGCTCCTCGAGTGGAAACAAGATAAAAATACACTTATTCTAATACTCGTCAGTCAAAATTAGCTCCTGGTGCAATAATGGCATCAATTTACTATGCAAAACATAGATAGGTCTTTCAGGTTTGTTCATTCTTGTCCTCCTTGGAAGGAAGTAGATAAAATACATCTGTTTTTGCATCACATCCTTCCCTCCATTCTGATGTCATCAACAACTGCATGTATATTTACACTGGTGAAAACAGAAGCAAATATTCATGCTTCTAATTTGACAGATTAAAAAAAACCCAAGAAGTTTCGCAAGAATTTTTCCAAAGAAACACAGAAAATAATTTATTTAAACTTACAGCTACACTGGTACACATCCCTATGCTTGGCATGTGAGGATTATCACTCCACAGACAAAGATCTGCTTGGATACGGATGTAAAACTTAACAGAGCAGTTTACAGAATGGATGTGTACATGATTATGTATCTGTAATCTCTAAAACATATAAGCAATAATCTGATAATCTAAATGTTCCCTGCTTCTTGCATAATATATTGTTTGAGCAACAGAGGAATTCAAAACTAAAATAAAAATGAGAAATATAGCAGAAATAATAGTTTCTTAAAATCACGTCCTTGAGAACATCATAACAGAACACAGAAAAAAAATTCATCAATTCTCAAACCAGCAACTTTCACCCATCCCCAAATGTGTTGCTATAAAAGAATCAGCACAATTTCTAAACTTTCAAATGCTTTGAGTACTGTATTATTATAATTGCTTATATTTGACATTTTTATAACATAATATTGTAGGAGCTTTATTATTGTTCTTATTGTTTCAAAGTTTCTAAACTAAAAATTTCCCGATGGTTTATTTAAATTAAAGATGATTATCACCATTGGATGTTTTGAGCTTATGTTTCCTTTCACCAAAAAAAGAGAAGCTTTTATAAACTTACTTTATTTGAAAATGATTTTAAAATTACTACAACTTTGAACCCTGTTCAAAGCTCAAATATTATCAGCAGTAAAAAACATGAGGAAAACCAGAAAACTTTCTTTTACAGATATGTAACAAAAGGTTTTTTATGTAATCAAGAACTGGAAATTGTTATGGCTTGAGCTTGACTTTGGAAAAATAGATTCAACTCTACAGTATTTATGACTTATTTTGCTTCCCTGTTCTACATGCTTAGAGTCAGCTATGCATAGAGTCAACTATGTCCATGTTGTTGAGATGAAGTTACCTATTACAGAAACGGCCAAAATATGAAGTATTAGCTGTCCTGATGAGATGATTTTGCTTCTCATTTGGGTAAACGTACAACACTGCAAAGCTATTTACTACTCTATTTACTAAGCCTGGGAAGTTCAGAGAAAAGAGGGAGACTGATTTCATACAAAAGCCTGGAATACATTTTTAGCTTACATTTTAGTTAACTGATACTGGTACTTGTACCTCAGCAACACAAAACAAAAGAAAACAAAGCCAGAACAACCTTCCCTCCCCAAAAAGAGAGAGGCTTCTTGGAAGCACAGTTCTAATGTGTTGGTTTTTTTAAAGGTAGGCAATGACACAAAATAAAATATTGATGCTGAGAAACTTTCTTATATACCTCTTCAGAACATATCTTTACAAAAAATTTTAAATTACTTCAGTTTGCTGTGTATAAACAAACAAGATTTAGACTGCAAAACATGACCTGGAATCAGATCCTCTTGAAACATCAGAATTAATTTTGAAACCTCTGACCAGAATTAAAAGTCTGGTTTTTTTGAGAGGAATGAAAGGTAGCTCTATACTCTGCATGTTTATTAAAAAGTAATTAAAAACACATGAAGGCAGGCAGTGGAACAACATGTACGTGTAAAGTACCACATTATATTTTCAAGACTGGGCCCTAAAATAGGAACCACAGATGTTGAAAACTTCCTATGTCCTAGAATACAAAATTGTGTCAAATATGTGACCTTGTTATAACCTAAAGCTTACAGATGGTATATACTTAACTCTGAATAACTTGCTATACAATTCATATACTTAATGACAGCCATACATCTTGCTGTGAAATGCATACTTTGTTGCATCAGTTGCATACAGAATTTTTTGCAGAATCTGATAGGACAGAAATAAATGCCTTGATTATCATTATGTATCTTTCTTCTCCTATTTACAATTATATAAGCTAACAAAATTTTCATGATTGCTTGTTTGCCCCAACTTAATATTATTGGTCATCACTAAATTATAAGAATTCACCTGTGCACAAATTTCAGGCGTACTGAACTGAAATTAAATAAATGATAATTTTTTTAAGATGCCACACTTGCACAGAATAAACATATTCAGTAATTGCTACTCATCTTTGTGTTTTATTCAAGATATCTCTTCAAAAATTTTGTCTCATTGTCTTGTGCACTTTCTCCTTTCTCACAGGGGAACAGCACAAAAATATTTGAAGTGCCACAGGGAAGCTTTACTCAATTCATGAGCTTGGTCGGAAGGTGGAGCTCTATACTTGCCTGTCTCACTTAGAGCACATAAAATCTGTAACTCCATGTAAAAACACAGAACTACTCACAAAACAAACCTGCATTTAACTCCGAGATACAATCCATGTCTGATAATAAACAGTTCCTCTCTTAGTATTTGAAAAGATTTTCAATGTGTTAAAAAAGTCACAATGAAATTTAGCATTTTTAAGGTCTGTTTTTATTTCAAAGAATAGGTTTGCATTCTTTAAAAAAAAAAAAATTAAGATAGCTGATACTTACAGGCATCTCTGATATACAACAACATGGCTACAAAAATGTAGTCAACTAAATTCAGGGTGATACTGTCAGCAAATAGAGCATCCCAGACAACCAGAAGATCCTGAAGAGGGAATTCACGTCCAAACAGGAGCCTTACCCATCGTCTGAAAGAAAAGGTAAAAGTTATGATTTGTATTTCTCCATTTTACCAAGTATGGTAAAGTCAGGACACATATCCCAGGATCAACTACAGTCTTAAACATTTCACCAGAAAATGTTGCAAAGCATCAAGATCTGTGATAACGACTTGACTAATTGTATTTGTGGAAATGTTACTGCATCTACATCAAAGAAATTATACATTAGAGACTGTGGAGGCTTCACTGACTAATATTATTATGTGGGTGACCCTCAAAGGACAAAATACATCAATCCCATATACCACATTTTTGAGCATTTAATGTGAGAGTGACCTAAGATGGACAGGAGAAAATGTTATGCAAGAACGGCCTGGAACAGCAAAAACAGGAGGGTGAAACCAGTGGTTTATGAGAAGCCCTGAAAAGCCCACTCAAGTGAAAGCCAGTTCAGAAGCAGATGCCAAACAGCAACTAAAATGGACCAGGTCACAGTTGCTGTGAAGGGGCTTTCTCCCTGTTACGGATGACAATGTTTGCAGCTCCATGCAGAATATGCTGTGGATGCTATTTTCATTAAATCTAACTTAAATCTTTACCAGGTTTAGTGATAATCTGCATGTAGACTATACTGTTAATTCCTGTTCCTCTCTGCACTGTTTTCATACCTAGCAAAACGTGAAAATTTGCCATATTAAATGCAATATTTGCTTGAGGCTGGAAGCTTGAGATCCAGTAGAAGAAAACTGTTTCTCTAGATTTCTCATTTCTAGTTCTGACTATTACACTGATTTACTTGCTGATCTCAGGAAAGGCATTTCTCTTCCCTATTCCAGAACAGACCCACTAGCTATGTATCTTTTTAGGTACGATTATCTAAGGTCACATTTGAATGAGCTAAAGAATAGTTAGTAACATTAATCCTGAAATAGTTATTACGAAATGGACTTAAAAATAATGAATTACATTTTTAGCTGGGATATGCAAATAGCTACGCATGTGGAATCTGTTTATTCAGTGGCAAGAAAAGATTGATTGCAAATTTCTGCTAAGCAAATTAAGTCATTCTTTAAAACTCACAAAAATTTCTAAAAAGGCAACTAGAAATTTCTTGTTCAAGATTAGTTTCACTTGTAAGAATTCATGTTTAACCACTTTTGTTCCAGAACTCATTGTTGGTTTAAGGCATCCAGGGTTTTTCTTTTTTTTTCCGATTCCAGTATAAATAAAATACTGGAAAAAATAATTCCAGCATGCCAGTCTAGCACAAGCTTTGAATATAGTAACAATCTGTACAAAAAGACAGTCTCTTACAAAAGAAGTTCAAAGGGACTGTGGTGAGTGAAGGTTTTGTTCACTAAACTTTTATTCCCCATGCCACTGGAACCATATGTACAATCCACAAAAATATCCACATACAGATTTAGAAATCACTAGATAGAATCTTTTCCTTGCAAGATATGTTCCCTTTTATAAGTGAAAATATGTGATTTCAAAAGACATCATCATCTCACTCTCATCTCTAACACTTATGTTTTAAGGTCTTGTAACTTTTTATGTTAGTTCAGTAATTACAGAAGTCCCAATATTAGCTACAACAAAACAAAAACTCTGTATTTCCCTCCCTGATCAAACCCCTTTCCTATGAGGACTTATTTTGAGACCTCAGAAAAAGAAATCAGGGCTGTTACACAAAAGCAAGGCTTAGCTAGTGCATTTAATACCATGCCTGTTCTACCTAAGCAGTTTTGCCATAGTGGCACATTACCCTGCAGTGCCCAGCCTAGAGGAGACTATTACCCTGTGGTGACACAAACATTACCCAAACGCTGCGTGAAGCCCATTACCCGCATTAGCACCTCCTCCCACCTGTAAAAACACAACTTTCAAGTTACACAACTGTTAGGCAAGAAATCTCAGCAAAGCTTGAAGCATTTGAGCTGACTTGCTTGCAACTACCCTAGTCTCACTCAAAAGCCTTGCTAAGAGTCTAACACACTTCAAGAGAAAAAAAAATACACCATGGTGTAATGGGATTTGTTATTAGTCCTTTATTAGAAATCTCTTTTGCTTCTTTACTACTTCATTATGCAGTGTTAATCGTTTGTAGATGCAGGTTTATTCTGCTCAAGCAGAAGTCATTCCTTTTTTTTCTCCTGCTTTTATATTTTCTCCTGGGAAAATTAAATCTCGCTCCCCAGAGGTATCACGTTTCACAGATGCAGACTGCTGAAGAACAACTGGACTTCCTTTTGCAACCATAATATTGCCGTTAATTATTTGAACCTTCCTGTCTTAAAGGGAGTAAGCAATTCATACTGTTGTAAATGCAGATATACTAACTGCTCTCTTACTTTTTTCAGCAACGTTTAGCTCACAGCATCTATAAACTGAGGGCCCTATTGCTATGAACCATGCTGCCATATGGCAGGACTTCACTCAGCTTTTATATTCATAAAAAAAGATCTTAATTCCTAAACTAAGTGTCCACACTGAAAAGCTGTCTTTCAAACTAACACATTTTTATTGCTTTTTGCAAGTATTTGCAGAGAATTTAAGACACCCTTAATAATTGCCTTGCATATGATAAACCTTTTTGTTTCTCCCCCCTTTTTTTTGTTGTTGAGATGGCTGTCTGTGTTTTAATTATTGTTCTGTCCTGTTAATCTTGCCTTACATCTGTTACACCTGCAGACTGTGAAACTCACAATAGTATACCTTTTATCACATGTGGTAATACAATAATTCATATTTTACCAGGCACACTTAGCAATTAAAATCTACAAAAAACCCCCCAGATTCTTTAAAGCCATAATACACCAAGGTACTACCTACATTGTAGAATATGTAACTGTATGTTCCACTTATGATTCCTATATAATTAAACCAATATTCTCAAGAGACCGGTAATTACTAGCAATAGATAATGATTCATTAATGACCTTACAATATAGGGAAAGCAGAAGAAAACTCTGTGCTAGTAAAGCCATTAAAGAAGGCAATGATCCAGGTTTACCAGTTTTAAATAACACCACAACCATTTTGACAGAAATTTACAGGACAATTCCCCAGCCATCAAAATTTAAACTTATGTGATGTGTTCCATATATTTAGTTGCTTATCTTCTCAGTCTTATTGTGAGGCAGTGAATTCTTTTTTAAAAAAATAAATAAGCCCAAGAAATGGTTACAAATGAGGAAAAACAAACAGTTTAGGAATGTTTATGAGGCCAAAACAACACAATGAAATCAGAAAGAATAAGAAAAATTGTAACAACAGGAAAATGGAAAGCATCACTCAGAAGCTAAATGACTTGATCTAGGACTTACAAGTTGACAACAAGGTGCCCAAAAAAGTCTATTGTTAGGAGTATGTTTTCAGTCATTTTTACATTTGCTAAACTCAGTGTTCAGTACAATTTCCACTCCAAGCATCTGCTCAAGGCTTGATTTTTTTTTTTTTCATTCATTGATACTATTCATTAGAATAAGGCTAAAAAAATTCTGCTCGTGCTTAACTTAGTTTTTTCCGCAAGCATTTCACTAAGGTCTAGAATCAAAACAACAAGGTCTCTAGTATCTTCCTTTTTACTGTGCATATAAAAAAAGGAGAAGCCCAAATTTGGGAATTCCTTGTTTGACCTAAACACAGCAGAGTGAAGATTTCGACAGAGCATGTTCTGTTTCTTCCTAACTCTTGCCACCAGCCCAAGAATGCATCTGCCACCCTGTGCTTCATCCCTGCTACTCCATTCTCCCTGCATGGGAAAAGGTGGAAGTGTGTATCATCCCCTGCAGTGGCTACTGTCACCTGGGGGATGTGGTGGCACAGGATGTTGTTGCTCTGGTTTCCGGTGCTTGCAAGACTAGTCAAGGTCTTTCAGAAAAGCGAGAGTCAGTAGGATTTTGCAAGATGTAATTTCATTTTCAGTGCAAGTTTTGATGCCTTTTTTTTAAAAAAAAAGAAAATTATTTAAATGGACTGTAAGTATTGAAAAGAACACCATCTTATCAAAACTAAGCACTCGGAAGCTGAGAAATGCCAAAATTAACATCAGTTGTTTACTAACTGAGAAAATGATATGTAAGCTCTGTCTCTTTAAACTCTGTCATGAATTATGTTCAAGCAAACATTTGTAGCCAGTGCAATTTACTATGTAAAGTCATGGTCAATAATTTAGGAGAAAGGGTAGACAGACTTGAGCTGTGATCTGCTTGTTCAAAAATAAGATACGGAAAAAAGATGAGGAGCAACATTTGTATAACACTTTCAAAAGAACTTAAAATTATACAGAAGATGAAGACTTTAATAGTTCAGTGCCACCACAAAGCACTACTCTGGGCAGACTGGATGCCTGCAGTAGGATTTCAGGCTGTGTTTCTACCCTATGGACACGAGTGGGCTGCAGATGAGGTAGGCTGCGTACCTCCTGCAGAGGCACCCAGGGTAACAGGGGCTACTGCTCCTATGGCAGTGCTCATCAACACTTGCATGGATGAGAAGGAAGTACATAGCAAAAGCACCCTCAAAAGAAGACATTTGATTCCAGAAACTCTCACAGATTTGATAGTTGCAAGAGGCAGAGGGGAGACAGGTAAGTTCAATCAGAGGATGTTTATGGTAGTTAATTTTCTTTTAGTGACATGAAAGAGACCAGTCAAGACAAGCCTTAGCAGCATTCCCGCTTAGAGCTGTTACACAGCCTATTTCTCCAGTGCTCCATCCCCTCCCTTAATTAATCTCATTTTTATTAAGACCACCATGGCTTTATTTGGTTCAGGATTTTGTTCTGAATGTCCTAGCGAGATTAATAAAACCTTCAAATCATACAAGACAGAGAATGAAATATGCCTGAAGTATAATCACAACTTATTCTTTCAGCAACTCTTCTACAAGGCTTTTGTGGAAGGGCAGTACTGCTTATGGTGCACGAGGAACTCTTAATGATCACAGATGAGAAGAAAGGCAAAACAGCTAAGTGTCACAATTAACAAAATGGCATTTCTAAGATAAACAAAACCTTATTAAAATCCAATATTTTGTCAGAACAGAAAGAAGCCTGTGAAATCTCTACAAAGCCAAAAAACTGGTATAAGAAGTTATGTGGGAAGCTCACCAGACTTTCAGGGATTTACAGAGACTTCTAATGTGTTCGATTTAAACACTGAGAATTTTACACACGGCATACCCTCATATGCACACTACCCATAAATGATGTACAGTGTGATATTGTTACAGCATATGCTCCATTTTTTGCCTTAATCTACTTAACTTGTGAAGGGAATGAAAACAGACATCTTGCTAGAAGATGTGTTTACTTCAACCATAAATTCAAATGTTAATTCTGGATTTATTAGATAAAATTATGTGGCCTTTGTCATTTGAGAAAGCAGACAAGATGATCAGATTTTCCTTAGGCTGTAAAACATTTAAATATTATAGATTTCTACCACATTGTCTCCAGCAGTGTATGCTGATGGTAAAAAAGTGTGTATGATAAGGAGGGAGAAAGTATGTGCCAGCATCTAACACATCATTCAACTTCTCCTTAGCCTTAGAGATAATAGTGAGTATATAAAAATATTCTTTTTATGTGTGTCTGCCTTATCTGGTTAAGTAATTTCAAACTTGTATATGGAGTACTGTTCTGCTAGAGAATGACATACATGCTTTAATATGCCCATGATCTCAGTAGGATTGTCCTGTCCTGGACTCCCATCAAGGTTGTTCACTTCACCCAGGTTCTCCTGGCTGTACTTTACATGTACTGGCTGCATGAAGATTTGGTGGATCATTGCACCAAACACAGGAATCATGGCCCTACTGCTGGGTAGATACACAGTCAGTTATTTGGTTTCCCTTTTCTGTTTCAAATTCTGTTTGACTCGTGGTCACATTTGTACAGTTTTAAGTTTTACTTAGTTATATTAAAAACCCCTCAGCCTGAAAAAGTATGATATCCACAAGCTCTCTGTTCCACAGCTTAGACACCAGGGTCTTAATGCAAAGATAAAAATTACAGTGTTTGATAACAATTCAAATAAAAAAGAAACTAGGCATTTACTTTACAGATTATATGTGTTTCAGATCTACCATATGTTTTCCTAACAGAAAAGAAGCATTTAAAATTAAAGAATAATGATAATAAACACTCATTTATTAATAGAAATCTATTCAAATTCAGGCTAAGTGATGAACAAGAATATTGTACATAGTTTACTTTGTTGCCTTCCTTCCACTTGGGAAAAATGTTTTGATATACTCTATTGACATTTCCTACTACTGTATGTATCCTGAACTTTTTAATATTAATTACCTTATCAAACACAGACTAGCATATCTCTTAAAAAGAAATACCTTGAACTTTATTTTTGATCAAAAAGTGCCACAAGTATCTAGTTGTTATGTGGATTATTTCCTTTCCCATTGATTTCTTTCAGATTGCTGGCAAAGATCACTCAGTTTTGAAATTAAGAAAAATTCTTTGTGTTTTGGGAAAACTCTATGCATTTGCTTATTAATGAAAGGGTTTTTTTTCCCAAAAAATGAATTCCTAATAATTATCTTTATTTCTTACAGTGATTTACCCTTCTCTGCAAAAGCACTTACTGCAGTTTTAAGCCAGACGAATTCTAATATACTCACTTGTAGAAATGCACTTAAGGAAAAAAAACAAATGAGTGTCACTCCTATCCTCAAAAAGGACCCAAGGAACTACAGGTCTGCCAGCCTCACCTTGATCTCTGGAAAGATGATGAAACAGCTAATTCTGGAAACCACTTCCAGGCACATGAAACACAAAAAAAAATCATAAGGAGTGGTCAGCAACTGGCTGTTCTGTAACACTAAATTTCAAAAACAGAGCTAGGAACTTGAATCTATTTAGAAGAGAAAACACAAAGGAATTTTCCTAATTTTTCATCAGGGCAGATGGGAGAAACTGGACCTTTAGGTGCAAATTTATACTGTGGATGTAACTCTAAGTGATGAAAGACTTGCATTCAATTTAAGAAATTCTCTGCAGTGGGAAAAAAGTACACTGTTCGGTTCCTTTTTCATTCCTCCTAACCATTACAAGCTAAAATACTTCAAATTTAGTGTTTCAGATAAATAACACTTTATAAAGGCTCAGTAATTAACAGCTATTCAAGCACTGCATTGACACTGCCAGCCTGTGTTTGCAGCAAATGCAAGAGTTACTGGACTGTAACAATTTTCCGACCACTCGTTAGCGTGAAGGGTGGATAAAAATGCTGTACTCCAGAAGTTACCTACACGAAGAATGATCACAATGAAATAGCTAACATACTTTCAGCCGTTGCTGATTTTTTAAAAGACAGAAATTCTAGGCATTTGTTATTATTTTTTAAAAAGGTGGGTCAACTTGAAAACAAATATCAAAGCCAAGGAATATGTTTTTCACTTTGGCCAAAATATAGATTTTACAAGATGAAGGATTTAGCTGTTACTTCTGTAACAGGATTTAGCTGTGACTTCTTTAGCAGTTATCTGGGCTAAACTGTGCTTTCATTCAAAGGAAAAAGACTGAAGAACATTGTTGTGTTTCTGTGAAACAACTAAATTGAAACAGCTCAGGCAATGTTCAGATTTAAAGAGCAAGGACCAGCCTGATAAAATTATGGTGACTAACCAGAATGAAGAGAGGGGAGTGCTACATTATACTGGAAAAAACCTCTTTGAAGCCAATGACAAACAACCCTTAAGTGCACAGAGTATGGGACTCCGTCTCATCTTCATCTTCACACTCTGTAAACCCCAAATATATTGACCAATATCTGCCATTGTAAGAGAAAGATATAGGAAGCTGAAGGTGTGCCTACTGAATTCTTAATGTTCTTTGCCTCTGTGCAATTAAAACCTACAGTCCTAAATACTGATGATGCATGTGCATTTTGTTTTGAAAATCACTGCAGAGTAGCAAAAACATTTTCTTTTTTTTAACAAAAATAATTACAGGTGAATGATTTTAAACACTGTTTGCTGCAATAAACCTATTGAAACAAAAGAGGCACTTCTAAATTAGTGAAGTTCCTACTGATATCAGCTATTAGCAATTAGGAACTCTACCCCCCCCAACTTTTCCATCTTTAAACAGCAATGATTAAATTTGGTTTTAAAGTGGAGAAATTATATTAGAAAAACAACTCTCAGTGTTGCAATTAAAGCACAGTTCTTAAGATGATAAAATAAATTTGCTAATAGCTTTATCCATAGATTCAAGATGTACACAGTAGGTTTAAAAGATATGATCCTTTTGTAGAATTTCTCTTTAAAAGATAAGCCTATATTATTTTATTGTTCCATATTGTCAAATGTTCTATACATTTTTAGTACATTTTTCAGTAGAATCCACTTGGGCAAGACTTAATCAAAAAGACATGTATTTTAAAATAAATGGAAGAGAGATAATTTTTTTTATAGCTCCAAAGTAAACAAATAAGCACTGATAAAATACTATAAAGTTTATCATCTATCTTTGAGATTTCCCTATTATAATTGAATAAAACATCTTTTCTGTCCATGAAAAATTGAAAGCTACAATTGAAGCATCTTTCTGTTACCCTGTAGTGAAATGTAAAACCAAATGAGCTGTTTTTTTCTGGTATGCCAAGTAAAGCATTTCAAAAATTTCAGGAGATCTAATTTCTTTTAAATTCTTCAGAAACTATCTGCCTCTGTCCAGGAATGGAACTGCTACACTTTGTATTCAAACCAACAAGACAACATGTTGTGAGTGTACAACCAGTTTACCAATCTGTGGTAGTCTTTTTTTCCTCTTTAATCCTACTTCTCCATCACAGGTGTTTTTTGGTGTAACAGAAAATTTAGCTGAATAAGAAAGACATTTTTAGGTTTTCCTGGATGCACTCTTTTTAATTATTGGTCTGTAGCAGGTCAAACTTACTATTTTTCTTTTTATAGGAACCTGCTATCAGATGACAGCAAGTTGCATAGGACCAATGAAGCTTTTAAATACTCCCATATCTGCTTGTATTATCAGGTTTGGGTTTTTTCTTTGGTTTTTTTTGTGTGTTTTTATCACAAGCATCTTATTGGGAGACCAAATATTAGTAGAATTATATGAGACAGACCCTTTAATGTATTGTTAGTTTGATTTTTATGAAGTTAATTTTGTCATTTTACGGTAAAAAAAAAAGGTATGGGAAAAGCTTGTAATATTTTTCTTATGGATGTAGAATTTTGTCTCAATCAAACGGGAATCAGTGAATTCAACCAAATTTAGCCTGGGAGCTAGTACAAGGATTTATGAGTATTTGGAGTCATACAAATTAGGGAACATGTATTTCCTTCCCACTTCTGCCACAGAAGGCTTTAGATTTATGATAATCTGGCTACATTTTTCACAGATATTAACCAGTCAACTAAATAATCTTAATGAAAGAAAATGTCATATGGGGAGCTGTTGAGTTCCCCATCCGAGACCAGAAGGAAGGACAGCCATGGACATGGACAGGACATGGATAGAATACCAGCTCCCATGTAACTCAATCAGGAACCATTTACGGAACCTAAATATTATGTTGTGAAATGCCACTTTTATTCCATAGAGTACACATTTGGTGGAAGGATATGCTTTCATGAGATTTTGCATGAGACTTTTTTACTCACAGATAGCCTAGCTGAAGGTACAAGTATTCACTCTGATTTTGTGTATTCATAATAGCATTAATATTAAGACAGATGGTTTTAGCATCCAATCATACCTGATGCCTACTGTTGTATTTTCTTTTTGGTAATCACGAACTATTTGACAATGTATTCACAATGATATGTAGTACCCCTCTTCTTTCTCTCTTTTCTCCTTCTGTCTGCTATGTGAAAATTACCACCATAGGAGAAGACCTGGAGTAAGCAGCAGCAGAAGAGAAACAACAAAGTGTTTGAGCCATGAGATGGTGTGAGAGGCTGAAACACTGATGGTTAATGGCTTGAGCAATCACCCATTTGGAAAAGCCACAGGGCTTTGCTGAGGCCAGGTTTGCACCCCTGGACCCAAGGGCAGGAGGAGAGGTTTGGGGGTGTGGTGGGAACCCGCTGCTCTGCAGAAGAGCAGCCCAGGTGCAGGGCAGGTGAGCACCCACCACCAGAGGATGACCACAACAACCTGACCTTTGTTTAGCAGCAAGCTGGGTTTGAGCCAGATCAGGGGAAAGGCCAGTGAGAAGCAGGTGCTGCTGAGGTGGGATAATGCTTTCTATCATGCCAGTGCCTTCCCTGGCACAGCTGGGCCAGCTGTAAATGTCCCCTCCCAGGGAAGGTATCAGGGCACTCATGTTCACACCTGGGCCTGAGGGTGTTCATCCCTTTCTGTGGGGCAGAACTGGCTCAGTTATGCTGGCTTGAGAGGCAGCCTTCGTGCCTTAGACGGTGTCTTAACCCATCAAAGACCCCAGAGCGCCCCTAGACTCATTTCTGGGGTCTTCCACCAGACCACTGCACGTGATCCACAGTGTTGGAACAGACAGTGTAAAACTGGGAAGGTACCTGGGTATTCCCACCTGAACCTGAATGTAATGAACCCAGTGAACTCTGTGGGATTTCCCCACCCCTGATAGATCAAGGCTGTAACCATCACTTTGGACCAACAGGCTGCTGGATCCATGGGTGGTGATGTCTTTTCTCTCCACTATCTACTATTATCCTTTCTCCATCTTTTCTTCATATATTTTCTTAAGTGATATCTTTAAGATCATTTCTATAGATAATAACCAAAACTTCTACATATCTCCTTTCCACTGCAACCTACTTGTTCAAAAATAAACCTGCAACATATATATCTACCCCAAGGGATCTATTACCAGGCAACTCAGTTACCTTTGCCTTCAGGGGTGGGTCATAATGGTAAAATGAAGGATGGCAATATATCCAAGAATATGAATTATAAAGTAAACTGGTAACTTAAGGATAATTAAATTATATATCAGATTGCCTCCTTTATCTCATAAAAATGCATGAATATATGTCAGACATATCTGAAGTAAAAGGACATGGCCTTTACAAAGTGATAATCTTTCAGTTGGGTTTACAACAGAAGACATTGAAATTGTGATACTTTGATATGAAGAAAATAAAAATCTTGTTATTTGGCAGTCATACTCAGAATCAAACAGGCATCAGTAATGAAGATTATGTACTTCAACAAAATCTTACTAAACATACCTTTTGCAGAAGCCTTATTTGGAAAATTCCTCCCAATTACACTGAATATGAACATGGGTAAAAGTAGATTACCATAGATAAATAAAACCCTTACCAATAAACTAGTAAGAAAAATGTGTAGAGATACTAGCATACCAAAACAGATGCAAAACTTCACTTGATACTTTCCCCAAAATTAAACAGCAATAAATCCAAAATGGACAGAATTCCTACCTACCCCCTGAACTGGGGCCTTATTTCTGCAAAACTCTTTATAAATAAGTATATAGTATTGCAAAATCTCTTTATGGATCTCTGCTCCAAAGAAGAAATTTATTTACTTTTTAAAATGAGAAGATTTATATCATCACTGAATTCAATATTACATCTATTGTATGCTCTAAAACTAAATTAAGAAGCTGTTCAGAGGCCATACATGCAGCAGTCCATTTCAATCTATTAGACTGGCTAAATGCCTTCATACATCCAGTGAAAGGAATCATCATCATCAATCTGCCAGTTTTAGTGACCAGTCAACTACATGTTGATGCATGCACTGAGGAAGCACAAGTGTTTCCTCCCTGCTGTCATACTCCTGAAAGAATTGAGGGAGGCTGTTCTGATAGGTAGCACACAATGGTGATTTAGCTGCTTAGTGTAAATAACAGTGTTAGAATTACCACTTTACTTAACCTTAGTTCAAAGGAAGAATATATGTCTGGAGCCCAATTTCATTACTAAGCAGGGTAAGGCAAATAAGAGTTAACTTCTTTTGCTTGGTAAGTTAATTGCACTACTGTTATCCAGTCTTGCTTTCATTTAAACCGTTAAACAAAAAAATGCACACTCTCAGTTTGTTTTATCCTTTCCTTAAGTGCAGGGATATGAGCTTCAAACTTTTGTGAAACAAAAGTGCCTCTGACTGGTGAGGTTTTGTGCTGTGTAGCTGCAGCCTTATGGGAATTCTGCATCTTTTCAGAGACGCACAAGGGCTTAGTGGTCTCATTTAGTTACCTATGTGCCCCTGAAGAAGCCCTGCTAGCAATAAAACACTCTGGTGGCAAACAGCTAATTCATTAATTAACCACAGTATTTGCTGGAAAGGAAAGCACTAAACAACGCTGCAGAGAAAGTGCAATTGTGGTTGTTCCAGGTCCCTGTCTGCAGAATGTGCGGCAGAGGCAAGCAATGCC
Source organism: Phainopepla nitens (assembly GCA_013400175.1). NCBI lineage: Eukaryota > Metazoa > Chordata > Aves > Passeriformes > Bombycillidae > Phainopepla > Phainopepla nitens. The sequence goes on from VXBQ01016394.1 coordinate 295,482, forward strand.
TATGCTGTTTCTAATTATTCCAATTATCATGGCACACTATGAAAACTTGATTAATAACACTGAAGATATTGTTGTGGCAATTAGCCATATGGTTGTGGGACTTTATTCTGTCACGATTTAGCCATTAGCATCTACTTATGTTTGTCAGAACAGAGCATCCGTGACAAGTTGGAGTTCCGCTCACCTTGCCGAGTCCCTGGTGAGCAACACCAGAGAAATGTTTATTCCTGGGAGCCCCGTGCCTGAGTAAATTTTTCATGTGGCATCCGGTCTGACTGGGGACAAATGTCAAGTAGCTTATGCGACGACCCATCAAGCCAGGCTCCTTCTGCAAAAGGCGCCTCGCGAGCAGCTTGTCAGGGCAGACTTCTTTAAGGGGAGGATTTGACCAGTAAAATTAGTGTCAAATGTCTTGTATTCAATGTTTTCAGTGGTTAACTGTTCAGACAGCATGCACCTACCCTTATTTAGATGTGATGAAATGCTCTATTATGACTTTACACACCTATGAGTTACATATTACCATGTGCTTGAAATCTATCTCTCCAAGCAGAGGGACCACGGGGCAGCACTCCTGTCAGGTTGGTCAGCTGAACTGACAGCTAACTAAGCTGACAATTTTTAGGAGCCACCTTTTTAAAACACCAAGTACATGCTACAAAACATTTATTCTAAGTATTCTTTCCTTTATTTTGTGGTCAGAATAACTGGTCATCTCTATAAGATCGTCTCTAAGACAAGTGGAAGTTTGAAAAAATAATGAATAATGGAAGGCTGCCTTGCTTTCCTCCTGAAAGCACACCAGTAGTCTCACTGCTACTCCAACATTTCTTGCAGATCAGCTACTGCAAAACTGTTTCTGTCAGCACGTCACTCAAAATCAAAATGTTTGCTATCAAAGACAACTCCAAACTTGTCTAGTTGTCCACAGTTAGGAATCAACAAGTTAGTCCTTGTTAAAAGAAGTAGGAAGCACTCATGAATTAACATCTTCCTGCACAAGGATGCCATACATACAGGTGAGGAAAGTGTGCTTACATATTTCGGACATGAGAGGAGGAAGCAATAACCAAAGTTCCTGGAAATAACAATAAAATGGCACTATGAAAGAAATTTTTTAAGTAGCACAGAACTTTAGAAAAACCACAGTATTGTGGAAATTCACCAGCTACTCTAAGAAAGAAAAATAAGAATTGCTATTTTTCCTCTATTTTTCCAATACCTCTACCCTAACAGTAGCTTTCTTTTTATAGTCACCATCTTCCATCTGTATAGATCTTTCACACACTGTGAGGAGACAGAGATATCGTTTAAAACCATAAAAGTAATTGCAAAGAAATAAAAATAGACAGAGGACTCTGAGCAGGTGTAATATTTTAAACTAAATTTAACTCGTTATTTAATGACAAGAATTTAATTGACAAGACATCTGGGCATAAAGCTTGCTGACAAATGTCCACGTAAGAACGATGTGCACACCTCACCACTAATAGGGCTATATCAGCAAAATAAAGTTATTGGCAAAAGGGAGGGACTGGATCTGCTTCTCATCGGATGTACCAACTTTCAGGGAGAGCTAGTTTTAAAACAGAAAAAAAACCCCAACTAAAATCCTTCCATTTATGCCCCTTTGATTGAGATGATTGAGTTTGTTTTAAAATAACAGTGTTTGTGGGAAATTATATACTGAGTGTCCTAGAAATCCCATCTGTGCACATAGACATTCATATGTGGAGGGGGTTTGGGTATAAAGGAGGTAAATAATTAAAAGAGGAAAACAAGGATACTGAGCAGGAAATCGATACTGAGCAGGAAACAAAGAAGAGATGAAGGATACACAAAAGGTAGATTTAGCTGGATATGAAACACTAGTGGGGATTTTTTCATAGGAGCTGTGGAGACCAAGCCATATAACCTAAGGGGTAGTTTGGACACTGGGCTCTGCCCCATGCCAAGGATTTAGCAATCTCCTTATCCACAGCGGGTGCTGGTAGGAGGTGAAAGCAGCAGCCTGTGGCCTTGCTCAGAGCTGAACTGACTGTTCTCTCCATAGGCATCTGCAGAACTCCACCCCTGTCCACCATATGGATTCTGAGGTAGAGAGAGAAGATCCTGCAGTTGGAGTTGTATCCTTATAGAGGAAGCAGAACTGCTGTTCTCATGGGATATGTTCTTGTCTTTGCCAAGATGGAAATATGCTTTCTACTTTGCAGGCCATAACAAAAATACAATTGTGCTTACAATGAGACTGCAGACTACAGAGTCTGATGATTAAGATGATGTATCTGTTTTCTACTTGTTAACCCACCACAGATTTTGGACAGTTTAGTTGATTGTGCCATATTTTCAACTAGTAGTTACTTAATATATTGAGCCAACTAGAAAGATGAAAGAGGAATTAAAAATGGTGCTATCCAAAAGCAAGGTCAACTCAGACCTTGGTCAACTAAGGCCAAGGTCAACGTCAGCCTGAAATTCTGACAGATCAGATGAGGCCATAATCATTCCTCCTTGGCCAAAGTCATTGCCTACTAAAGCTCTATGCTAGGAAGAAGCCCTGTTCTAGGAACAGATTTCGGCATGTGCAGCAAAACAGTGTGGGATAGGGAAAGTGAGAGTTTGGGTTGTCCTGAGAGCTGGACAAACATTCATTGCCACACATGTTTGTGACTGGCCATATGAGCACCCCGAGTACAAGTGTCACAGCTCCACAGTCTTTAAACAACTCTTGTCTCCCAGCTATAGCCAATGCTGCAGAAAGACAGTGGAGGACGTTTCTTTTCCATTTCTACCTTATTTAGACAGCATTAAGTATTTTCAGAAACTTTGTACTAAGTATATGTGGATTTGTTGTTATTTCTGGCACTGCAAATTTGGCTGGAAATCCTGGATCCAATTTTTCTTTGCTAATTCACTGTTTTATATTAACTTATTGTTATATATGGACCAAAACCCGTGACAATGAAAAATACAGCAGGTTTTATATGGCAGGTTTTACAGCTCTCTTACTCCAACAGGTGCTTAATTTCAGAAATGAAAAAATTACTTTTTATTATTTGTTTTTTGCCAACCAGAAGTATTCCTCCAGCAAAGAATTCAAGTTTTGGTATACTTCTCAGAAATTTCAAGGTAAAAATGTGGCACTAAAAATCCCTCTCTGACTGGCAGAAAATCTGCTGCACACTTCTACATTTGAAATAATACATATTGTAAAATGACACTAATTTGAATTCTGTTGACCTCCACATACTTTGATCTGTTTCCTTAAAAACTGAATTTTAACTTCCTTCTGAGGAGAAGAATCTTTTTCTGAACCTCTGACCTTCCAAAACTACTGTGAGAGGGACACAGTGGACATTACAGGATTGTTTTCAGGCAACTGAAAAGGGACCTGACATCCCAATTCTCTGGCATTTCCTACAACTAGGAAATGGAGGTCAGTCTGATGGGCTAGAGGTGAAGGAGGCATTTCCAGGAATGCAGGTAGGCTCTTCTGTAGGCTGCTCCCTGGCTTTTGGAGAAATTGAGATGTGGGCAAAAATGTGATCAGATACAGGATAAATGATCCCTAAAGGCAGGAATGAAAAGGGAGGGTTGGAGACTAGCTGTCTCTAAAGGCTAATTTATCTGACCATACTCTTCCATGATACAGCATAACAAAGCCACAGTGTACCTGGAGGGTAAGAAGCCAGAAACATCCCCGGTGTTGCATCTAGTGGAGCCAAATGATTTGCCTGTTAAACCATGGCAGCATGACACCTAGCACTGAAAACCTCCTCCTGCCAGAGGGACTGAAATATATTCCCTTCAGCTTGTGGGAACAGAGTAGCCCTCTAAAACAGATCACACTGGTTTGTGATAACCTCAACAACTTCTTGAGGCACATCCTGACTCAGTCACTGCTTATGGTTGTTTGGGATGTAGGAGGTATTTTATTTGAGGTAATTATGCTATTGAGCATTTAGTTGGCTGTGACAGGTAGAATGCATATTTTGAGGAGGTGGCATCTATCTCTGCCAGTTGAACCACGCTGTGAGAACACTTGCCAGCGATTATGATAAACTTTCCTACTGTCTTGGGTGGTATTCCACAATCTAGATATGTGATCCCTTGCCTGCTTTTAAAAGGTCACTGTTTCAGGATACCAACAATTTATGGAGTTTACTTTCATACAGAACTGGCATGATCTCCAAAGGATCTGTTCACACAGAGTTTTGCAAGCTTTTGACATCCAAACCAGGCTGACTCAGCAACAGCTCTGATTTGGATCAGAGACTGAAAATGGAGGCTATCCTTGCAGCATTATCTTTTACATTTTTTTCTGTTAGGAGTTCCAAGTCTGAGGTTTATACACATAGGTTCAAAGAGGTTTATGTCCTTAGACCTCACTTATAATTGAGGGAAGTAACTTGTACCACAAAAATGATTGGAGCAATCAGATCCAAATTCCCTGTTAAATCGTCTGCAGAAAATTATCTTCACAAAATGCACATCATCTCAGACTTCAGCTTGGCTTTGTGAGAAATTTGTGGAGTCTTGGGAGTTCGTTTTGATTCTGTTCAATCATTAGTAATAAATGACTTTTAAAATCCAGCATCAACTTTAGGAAAGCCCTTGGTGAGGACAGTAAGAACTACAGTATGGAGAATAAAAGAACTGAAAAGACATCCATCTTTTGAAAGCAAATGTAACCCACAGGATAAAGCACCAATTTAGGAATCAGGAAGCACAGCCATAGGCAAATTATTGTCCCATATAATTATTCTCTCTTTATGGAAGATAAGCATAATAACTTTCATCAAGTGTTATGCTTAAAACCTTATCAGAGAAATTCTTATATTAAAAAGCAGTATTTTACTATTGTGATAAAACAATTGTGAATAATCTTATCATGAATACCATAACATATAAAATGATGGAGTTTTCACATATGAAACCCAAAGGCTGAGATTCACTCATATAAAGGATATTCTTTTCTTAGCATGGTCTAAAATTAGTGAGAGTAATACCTATTTATCAGTTATCCCATCAGTATTAGAAAATAACAAAATGGCACAATTTTTGATCTAAATGTGTCTGTCAGAGATACACACTCATGTCAAGAAAGGGACAAGCTGAATATCTGAGATAAGAATAGTGCACAGTATAAGACATAATTCTACTGGCCTTGAAAGCTGACTGGTCAAATGTAGGGATTTTATTTTAGAAAGCTTAACAAGTTTGGATATAATAAATAAGTTAAAAAAAAAAAAGGAAGACATCAGTTTATGGCCCACTGTACTTTCTCAAGGCCTTATACTTCAAAATCTGTAAAGTACTCCTCTACTATGCCTAGCCAAAATCACCTCACCACTTCTCTACTAACAAACCTCTATTCCACAGGTATCAGATACTTTTCAGATTCACTGGCTGATGATGATTACTGAACTTTCACTGAAACTACTGATTTGTCATCACTGCCTTGAGAGTAGACATCCTGCTATCCTGCTACACAAAAGGACAAACCAAAATTTGAAATGATTTGATAAACTTCTTTTAAAGCAGCTGGAATTTACAGAAAGCAAAACAGTGCATACAATTTTTGAGATTTTGGAGGTTATGCCCCTAGTTTGACTCCGTTTGACTCCAAATTCCCATCAATTTAATGTTGATAAATGTGAATATCAAAACTCAAAGGCATTGAACTGATTGCTGTCAGTTGTGCCATTGCACGGATATAGGCACAATTATTAACTATGTCAAATGCAGATTTACTGAGACAGTAAGTAAACTACTAATGGCAAGGATATAGGTGACTTGGGTGCTAATAAATTTGTGTATCATGGATGATTAAAACTCGGGAGTGGAAGGAGGATAACTATGTTGGAACAATACGTTCCATAGCTATTAGCAGTTTTGTATTTATTGATGATGATGCAACTGTGACTGGCGTAGCTGCAATCACGATGTGTTTCTGTGAACTGAGGCCAGAGGAAGTGCTTTAACCAAGGAGGCACCAGGCAAATAGCCTCAACCTGCACCACAAACTGGGCAAAGTACAGGTTCAATGAGCTTGCAGAGGCTCTAGCTGATACAGACACTAACTTTGTGGAGCTTAATGACTTCTTTATTGTCTAGTTATTGCATGGAGTTTCACTACCATGCCAAACTGCTCCAGCCATAATTCATTCAAGGCAAAGAATGATGTTTCAAAGAGAAAATTTGAAGTTACACAGTTAAAACTCAGGACATGCACACACCTAATTCCTGTCACATTGCAAAATCCTAGTTCTGCATGTATATCTCCTTTAGCTCTGATTTCTATCAAAAATACGCATATTTTTAACACTAATTTCTATTAAAATGTGCATCAAAAAATAGCAGATGCAAGCAGACAATTAACATATTGTATTAACTTCTGCATTTGTTATTCTTTATTGAATCCTCTGTATTGCATTAACTTTATTTTGCATGTTTCTTTGTTTTCCTTTCACTACCGTAAAACCGATTTGGTTTTACTAATGTTATTTTAAATGCTTTCAGTTGGATCAATTCACTTATCATTGGGGTGAGCAACTGAGGAGGGGTCATCATGAACTTTAGCTGCTGAAGTCAATTTTCTGCTAGACTGAATCAAAAGAGCAACACTGCATCTGTTTGTATTGTTCTATATCGGTAAATGAAACTTTCCTTTTTTTTTTTTTCTTTTCCTAGCCACAAAAGCTTGGTATTTGCAAAAGCTGTAAGACTGTGGAGACCATAATCTGAAATCATGAGAGCCACAATTTTTATGACTACAATCTTCTTTTCCTGGTGTTCAGGCAGTGGTTTTGGGGTGAATTGCGCTGCATGCGTTCTGATGAGACATTTACAATCTCCTTTATGCAAATTACCCCAGCAGCTGTTTAAGAGCTGTGGTTGTCAGACCAGCAAGGAGAATGTGATTTGGTATGTCACAAATGGGGCAGGGCTTTATTAGGCTCTGCTACAAAGTTTTAGCAGATGCTTTAGCATAGATTCAGTGTGATCTTGTAACCCCATTACAACTTTATTGCTTATGGAAAAGAAAACACAAAAAGCTACCAAATTCTGTGGGGATTCTTGGAAATAAGCACTTCATGCTGCCTATTTCTGAATTAAGTGCAAATAATAAATGTAATCTTATCATTTAGAACGGAAAAAATGCAGTTTCCCCCAAAGAAATCACATACAGCTGAAGGATTTTTTCAGGGACAATACCCAGCAATAACACCTTAAAGAGATAGTTTTGCAAATAAGCAATAAGCAAATAAGCAATGAAGACCATTTTTTGTCTTTAAAAATGAGTCATCAATAAGCAAATATTACCAACAACACATAAAAACATTAGGAATACCTATTGAAAATGCTATATCTGGATTAACACTGCACAATCCCTGGTTAGGAGACAGAGTATAAAATCCACAGAGGATTCTTTTAGGCCTGAAAGACAGACACATCTCCTTTACTTGACTTCCCTGTGATTATGAGTTAATGTACTACAGGTTTGCTTTTATTAAGATTCACCTTGAACGGATGTTTCTTGTTCTTATGCTTGTCATCACACAGCTCCAGAACCTTGCTTCTACAACAGGTAGCAAGAACTACATCTCCCTTGAAACTTCCTGATATTCAACACATAAATTTGAGGCCATTTTGGATCATTTTGCTTTTGACAACATTGCTCAACTTTAGCTCACTCCCTTTCTTATGCCATGTTTATTCTCTGACACACTTCTGTTGACCAGATTTTGACCTTCTCAACTGCTGTTTGACAAATGATGATGATCTGAATTTCCTTTTAATATGGTTAACCAAAAATATATATGGCATTTCAGGTGAGGCCTTACTGTTACCTGTGCAATAGCACTGACAGTTTCTCATCTCTTCTTGAAGCACAGGTAACCAGACAGCATTTGTCTTTTACACAGCTCAACAATTCAGTGGCTTCAAGATGTTCTTCACTTTTGTCCTTTTATCAAATGTTTTTGTTAAGTGAAAAACACAGTGCCTTTTCTTCTGCTCTGCCAACCTGTGCTTTAACAGTTATGCCTCATGTGGCTGGGTGGACACTAATATTGCCACCTACTGACGATTTGTAACGTAAGACTTTATTTGGAGGGGTAACTGCTTTTGAGGATTTTAGCCCCTTCAAAAATTTTTAGAACACTCCAGTCTTCATTTTTTTATATGTCCTCAGAAGAATAATGTGACCAGTCCTCATTTGAGTCTATTCAAAGACTGAGTACTGGTAGAATTTGCTTGTTACACAAATACAAAAAGAATATACTTCTATAACATAAATATATTTAACCCTTTAGTTGTGTCTGTGATTATGACTACAGTTTCCTGCTGTTCTTCTAATGAATAGCAGTTTTCCTTTAAAGTTTGAGTTGAGAACAAAAGAGTTCAAAGGAGATGACTTTGAGTGAAGGAACAGTGAAAACCATTGCTTGAAACAATCTTGAATTTTGACCTTAAGTACATTATTTGCTATGGCAAATATTATAACATGTATGGCAGGCATAATAAAAAAATCTTTCCAGTTGCCATCTGCAAATGCAACAGTGGTAATCTATATACTGAGGGAATTAGGGAAAGGGAAAAAATTTGTAACAATTTTAAGGAAAACCACAGTGCAGTAAATGTGTTACCCTCACTGTATCTGTGTTGCTTAGGAGAGTATACCACACTGATTGAAGGCTGAAGGTCCATGCACTGAAAAGACAACCTTCAAAAGTCAACTGAAATGTAAAGCAAAAAAAGAACCTGAATCCACTTTGTGTATGTGCAAACACATAGTGCAGTCCTCATAATACCTGGATGCCAAGCAAACACATTCAATCACAGAGTGATGGTGACGCTCAGAAGAATTACTAACACGAGCACTGGGAATAAATAATTTTTTTCTGAGTGTAGTTATTTCATGAGGAATCTAGAAGTAACTGCCCCAAAGGACTTCAAAACAGTATGATTAAACCCAGCAAAATGCAACAGGACAGTTTCACTTTTTCATCTGAAAGTATGATCAGAATAAACTTACATAAGCTCAAAACTATGTAGGATACAAAAGATCTACTAAATCTCCCCTATAAATTACAACTTAACATTTCCTTTTCCTCAAAGACAGCTTTCTCCCACTCCTATTGTACATTAACCTCTTCAATTATTTCACTGATCCCCTAAAAAAGCTATCTTCCCACTTACACTCAAATTCTTGAATGGTTTGTGCCAGCTTTATACCAAGGGTTTCTATTACTAATTTAGGATGTGTCTGAATTGAAAATGCCCAGATTTCCTGAGAATATATTTATCATTATCCTTTTTATTCAACTTTTGTCTGAACTTGGCTTGTTACATTTGTAAATACGGACAAGCATAAAGAATTACCATCGTGAAACGACCATTATAATGAAACGCTGTAGCCAGCTTTGAAACCCACTGTATGGAATTCTCAAATCAGTTTTCTGGCTTTCCAAACAGTGCTGCTTTCTCCTATGCAACATCTCTCCACTTGGAAGCAATGGAACTGGCAGGGCACTCTTCTAAGCACATATTTCAACCTGACAAAAAAAATCTCTTCAAGCCTAGTTCAGTAAAGCGAGCCCATTCCTCAATCACACTGATACCCTCTACTCACTCTCTCCTCAAACATGCACCTACCAGCAGCTCTGCCACCCGTCTACCCTTGCTGCTTTAGAAAGAGTTGCCTCTTTTGTGTCTCCTATCATTTCGAATAGTCTCTTCTACTCTGAGACCTAGCAACTTGGCTCTGTCCACACATCACGCTCTGTCCTGTCTTCTTTGTCTTTTTTTAAAAATACCAAGATACTGGCAGCTTGAAAACCAGCCTGGGAAGACAGATGGCCAGATATACATCACAAAAGTGAACCAGAGTCAAATTCAAACTTTTGTTAAAATGAAGAGTGGGGAAGAAGTCAGGTGGTCTGAAATACTTTTACCAGCTTATGTTACAAAGAAGAGTCTACATGAATAGGGAAGGAAAGCAGAATAGCCCTGCTCTGCACCGTTAAAGGTTCTGCAGATAGCCTTCCTGGGATCCCTCAGACTAGACATCCCACTGTTCCCTGCCCACCTTGGAGCACAAGCAGATCTGGTGGCTATCATTGGTCACAAGTGGCTGGATGAGGGACTGCTGTCAGACCAACTGTACTGGCTCCACCTCCACCAACCCCACCAGCACCTGAACAGCAATTGCTGTGGAGATGTTTTTTTGTGGAAGGGTGGTTGTGACACTAGTAAGGCCAGAGGGGTCAGGGAGGGAACAGCAGCAGGGACGTGTTCCCATGTGGAAATGGGCACGTTGTCCTCCCCCTCAGTGGCAGGGACTTCAGTTGCAGACTGCTAATGTCTGGAATTTCACAGGTTCTTCTCTGAAGGTTCATTTTGGCTTTATGAGTTAATCACGTCAGGAGAAGTCATTTCAACTCATATGCCTTTAGGAGTAATTATATATTTAAATGATTAAACAAATCAGGAAGAAAACATATCTAGTGCAGAATGAAAGCAGTTAACATTGAAATTCTTTTTTTATATTTTTATATTAGTATCACAAGTTGTTTGTAAATAACTTGCTCATTTTACATATGTAAGGAGTTCTGCCATGCCCTGCAAAAATAAATTATATTTTATTGGTGCCCGGGTATTTAATAACTTCTATTTATTTGCTGCAAGAGTGGAGAATTAAGATAGAGTAGTTTATTTCACCAAAAGACTGACAAATGGCTCATTAGACACTTATGGAACTGAAGCTAATTGTACGATTTTTTGTTGTATTAATTGTCACTGCCTGCTTAGCTGGCTAACATTGGTCATCAATACAGAGCTTTTTTCTTTCAATCTCCAAAAGAGGTGTAAAAAAAAAAAGAAGGAATTTTAAGATAAACAGAACAGTATTTATTTCCTAATATAAACAAAAATACTATTTGGATTGGAGGAGCATGAGGGAGGAGTAAGAGAGGATTAATGTGCTGGCTGTTCCCCACTGGGGCCACCAATAACAATCAATTCCAAACAGCAGTCACCTCACATCATCTAACAGCTTGAATCGTCGATATTCAAAGATTCTCTCTCCCCCTTTTTTTTTTGTTCAGATTAAATATCATTTAAATTGCATCCTTTTTTTTTATTTCGTCAGAGACATAAGGTCAGAATTGATTGAATATGTACTACCTGCATATAATGATTTCCAGTTTTTTACAATCATGTGCTAATGCTGCACAGTAATGGCCTATGGATGAAGAGACAGATGTACTACCAGTCATTCGCTACACATTTGCATTAACAAATCATCATTTAATTGAAGCCCATCCAACAAGTTTATGCTACTTAAATAAAGTTCCTTTCCATAAAAGATGCCACAATGACACATGGTTGTTAACTGCAAGGTAAATAAAAAGTAGTATTTATTTTCTCGTCACTGGTTTAGGTAAGTATTAAAATGTACACTTATTAATTTGTATTTTGCTCAGAAATAAACCACCTGACATCTAACATAGCAATCCAAGCTAGTACTACTATGAGACGAGATAATTCACTTTTAGAAATAATCGTTTTGTAACACCACAATTTCATGCTTTACAGATTTTTATTTCCCCCCAAAATATATAATAGAACATAGTTTATATGAAGGCTATACATGAGTTGTGTGTTAATACTTTTAGGCAAGCTCTAATAACACAAACCTCAAACCCTGCTGCTATCAACACGGGCTACAATTTTTTTTATGTCTCATTGTTGACTACAAACATTGGCACCACACTTAGAAACCTAGTTGCCTCCCTCCACAATTTAGATATTACTGCTTTCTTTTTAATACTGTCTAGGGAACAATTCAGGTAGGTTGTGATGCCCCTACATTTCAGATATAGAAAACCACTATCTATTCATTTCTCCTTTCAGAACATGTTGCAAAATATTAAAATCTGAGAAGAAAGCATGTCATAAAATGAGGAACCTATAAAACCAATTTTCTCTCCTTCTAGATATGGTTTAACAGTACTTTCAGCATATTCAGTTCATGGTACATTTTTGCATCTGCAAAGCAGAAGAAAGATATTTTGATACTGTCTGTTAAACTGACAAACAATACTTCGAAGCTAACATGCTAGGACAAGGAGATATATTTTTAATTGTGTTTTTGGCTTAAATCTACATTTTCTAGAAACCACAATCTTTTAGGATGAAAGCACTATATAAATGAAAGATGGTATTAGTAATAATAGTTGACATCCTTTACTATGCTGGTATTGGCTTACATCTAAACACATCACTGAATTTTTTTTTTACTTAAATACAAAAATAATAATCTGTTTCCCTTTCCTGATGATACATCAAAAATAAAATATTTATTAAAAAAAAGGCAAAAAAAAAAGAAAAAAATAAATATCTTAGGGAAACTAGAAAATTCATTCTGAGATTGGGAGAATGGTTAGTCTTTTACTAACCAGGGAAAACAGAATTTAAAGATAAACAGATACATTTTCTTTCCTTTCAGGAAAATGTGCGGGGATGTGAGGAGACAGGGGGGTCTCCAGGTTGACCTTTTGCTGTTGTTACTGATGACTGAAAACATACTAAAAATTTCACCATACCAAGGTTTAAACTACAACGTGTAACTCAAAATATATCTAAAAGCACACTGCAGCATACAAGAAGAGATAAACCCCAAGATTTACTTCCTCAGACAAGAAACTGCATATAAAAGCTACAAAATGCAATCCCATACAAAATAAACAGACATACAAAAAACCCTACTGTGATTTGCCTGCATGTTCTCCAAGCTTTTTTTTATATGCTAACTCAGAACAGTAATTACAGATCTTGCAAGTTGACTTCTGTTTTCCAGAACTATGAGTTGTACGTAAAACATGCCTTTTCATCGAAACAATTACAATTAATCAAAACAGTGAAAGCTAATACTACTCAAGTCCAACCTACTGCTGTGCCCAGCAATATATCAAACTGTCTGTTGTCAAACATACTAAACAAACTTCAACAGAATGTTTTCACTACAAATAAGAGAAAACATGCTTGCTAAGTATTTTTTAGTCAAACTGCAACCTCAGTAATCCATTCTGTCACTGGATTTTAATTTGCAGTAGTCAATCACAGTCTCAGACAGATCCATATTTGGCTACAGAGAGGTAACTCACTGGGACTAACAAATGAGTACCTGCAAATGACTACAATAGCCCCAAATTTGTTTAGGGATTTATATCTGTGTACTCAGGTTTGTTCCTTTACACCATCAACTTTTTTCAGCATGAGATTTTGAAATGAAAGAAAGAAGAAAAATGAAGACCATGTACTACTTTTCACTGCTACTGTCCTAGAAACACACCAGCTTAATAGTACTGTAGTGTTTTCTTCAATGTTCATATTCATTTAAACTATTACAAGCATTTATTGAAATCTTCAGTATTTGTTCATAAATTAACAAAAGCCTCCCTCCAGAAACTCAAATTTATATTAAACACAGATCTCACCTATGATGTATCTCATCCATGACATAAATAGTCAACAAAAATAGATATGCTTACACTTCTCATGGCACCTCCCCTGCCCTACCTAGGAGTCATAACTATTTTCTTAATAAAGAAATATGGCATTTGGTATCTGACAGAAAAAAATTGTTTACCAGTGAAGTCAGTCTTTTTTGCAATTGGTAATCAATGCAGAAACTGAAGTTTTATATAAAAGAAGTGATACAGAGGACAGGAGTATTGGAGTTTAACAAACAGATCAGGCCTTTATTACCAGCAAGCTCCATTATGGATTTGTGAGCTTTGTAAGCCAAGCTCCCCCAAGTGTAATTAAATTTTTATTTATAATGTGTTTGTGACTGTTAACTTCGTGTTGCCTCTGCTTGTTCCCCCCCTAAATCCAATGTGAAATAGTATTCCACATTTATTGCTGCAGAGAGTGGAGCTTTATTCAGTTGCTGATTTCATCTCTAGCCTTATAAGAGATGAGAAGTACAAATAAACATATTGTATATTATTTATACACAAACACCCATGTCTTTAAGCATAGATATATACATATACACTCCTGCATGCAGACGCCCTGAGCCAAAACTGAGGACAAAAGAAGTACATGTCAGTTAAAATTGAACACATGTGAGCAAGCATCACTTTTTTCCCTACCAAGAGCACTATTTATCACATATTTATATTGTGGAGAGACATGAAAGCTTCAGTAAGATAGGGCGATGCAGCACTGCAGAGTACATTTTATGCCGCGAGCCATGTCTGAGATTAGTGTAAATGTACCAGGAAAAGGTTCTAAACTCCAACAAAGCTGGCATCCACGCTTTATTTTTTTTGTTCATTTATGAGGAGGACTTCATGAAAAAGCCCTCTGACTCCAAGAATGTATTTTTTGCATTAACTCTATTCCTGCTTTCATTCAGGTATTACCCTCCGGTACCAATACTTATATATAAAAAAAAAAGCAGCTTAATATAAGTAACCACAGGAGGATCTCTTCTCCCCTTGAAAAACTGCAAATAAAGATGTCAGCTATTGAGTATATTTGTGGCGTCTCCAGCAGCTGCTGTTAAATACCAGCTGGTCTAGCTGATTAAAATTACCTCCGAGTTGGTATTATAAAGATGCCTGGGCAGCGTTGCTGTATTAATGGATTATTGAGTGAGCGATGAAAACCTTGGCCAGCTGATGCGTTTTATTACAGATAGGCTTTATGATGTGTAATCACTGTAATTTTTATAACTAGAGGAAACGGGAAAAAAAGAAGAACCTTCTTTCTCCCCTTACTCATAGTGAAATCAGTTGAACCAGATTTTATTTTGCCAGTCTGTTACTTAGGAGTTAGCTAAATAATTTGGGTTTTAACAGTTTGGGCATATGTAAGACTTTATCCACACCTACACATACACAAAGAATGAGAAACTGTGTTCAAGGCTACCCTGTGTTTACCTATTTTACATATGCTTAGGTTTACACATTGGATATTTATTTCATCCTTTGACTACCGGGCGAATGCTGTGACTGGCCATATGAGATAAACCTTTGTGCATTATTTAAAGACTGAGCTACACTGCTAACACACCTCATATTCTCCAGGTTCAGCAATTCAGCTGGTGAGGTCTCATGTCTGGTCTCTCCATCTCTTCCCTCCCACATTCTCCTCCCCTTGCAGCAAAACCTTCACACAGTATGTCATTTAACCATCTCTCAAACTTTCTTTCCCCTTACTAACCACATATTTACCATGTTGTCTTGTCTTCTGGTGGTAGTTTAGTTTGCTACCAAACTAAATGTGCTAATTATGAAAATCATGTAACTGTTACCAGTTTTGGAGGTTTAATAAAAAATAAATGACTGGGTACTTGGAAGATACAGATATACTGGTGAAAAATTTTATTATAGGTGACTTCTGTTGTGAGGTGCCTTCACCATTCAAGCCAAATGCTATTTACTGAAAGCATCTCAAGAGAAATACAGAATTTTTTCAGGAATGGACACACATCAAAAGCCAACTACCTGAATTTTTTCAGTGGAATGGGAACTGTTGAAACCTAAAAAGAGAGTAAAATTAAAAAAGGTCTTAACGTGTTAAAACTTCCCTAAGGAAACGTAGCATTGCTTGTCTTTTTCCACAGGAGAGAATTAATATCAACTCTTCTACAAAGTTAAGAAAACAAGTCTCTACAATGTTCATAAACTGATACAAGTTACAAAATTTTATAGGAAGGACCCTATGAAATATAGCTGGGTATTATTCCATCCCATAAAGTATAGAGATAAATTTTTGGGAGGTGCTACTACATCACATACATTCACCTGCAACCTCTATTGAGGATTTTTTACTCATGCTGGTGTTTATGTGAAGTCCTGCAGACAGATTATTTAAACCATTTCCTAGAAGAAAAAGCTGCTACAATTCCAACATTTAATAGATCAAAAGACAAATTAGATCAAAGATGGATATGTTAAAGCTAATTTAATGAAGAAGTTTGTTAAAGGCAAGGATTTTACAATGGGCAATTTTGTTTTTCTTTAAAGGTGAGTCTTAGAAGAAGATTTTGGTCCATCCAAGACTAAAATCACCTAAATTCTTTCATTTTACGAGCCTTTCTTTTCAGGCTCAGTAGAGGCAGAGCTGTGCTATGGTGCAAATGCGCATTTACAAGTCCAACACCTGATAATCTGAATATGTGATATACATCTCTGATGAATCACCTGGCTCTTCTGAAACACTTTTGCACTGCCATGACTAGCTATTGAAATAATGATGCTAGTTGTCTGCAAATGGAGGGAGAAAAGCATGTTTCACCAGGTAGATATGCTGTAGATAATAAAGAGCCTTTCCACTCTTTCTTATTTCATCTTTTTTATAGAATTGTATTATCACTGAGGTTGGAAAAGACCTCTAAGATCATCAAGTCCAGCCTAGCACTGTCGAGTCCACGACGAAACCACGTCCCTAAGTGCCACACCTACACCCCTTTTAAATACCTCCAGAGATGACAATCCCACTACTTCCCTGGGCAGTCTGTTCCAATGTTTGACAACCCTTCCCATGAAGAAATGTTCTACAACACGGAACGTTGTTTCTGCAGAACATCTGAGCAGGGGTAAGGTAGATGGGCAAAGCCCTTAGGACAGGCCAAGGAGGATGTGTAAGGTGAAACTACACCCAGCTGTGAAGCTGCACAGCTCCCTGCAGCATGTACTGCCAGTTGTGCCAGTCTGAAGCGCCTCAGCTTTGGGCTGTGCCAAGTGCAGCCAGCAGAGCTGCAGCTCTGCCCTGATCACAGGGGCATCGCCACCCGGCCCCTGCCGTGCCTCCCTTTTACAGCTGCAGCCCGAGCGGATCCTGCAGTCAGAAACCTTTCCCAGAAAGGAGGTGCATTTTTACGTTTGTTCCAATAAAGAAAATAAAAGGAAATAATAAAATAGTGATGGTTTTGGTTTGGTGAAACTCCTGCAGTTACTATTTTTTCAAACCACGTGACTTTCATCCTTCTGCTGGGAGCCAGCAATGGGTCTGCAGCTTGCAGCCGCAAATGAAAAACAAACCAGAGAACAGCTGTCTGTCCCAACTACTTTCTGGTTTTTCCTGTGGTGCATTCCATACACTACTTTAAAAGCATTTAGCCCTTGGGCATGGCTTAGGTGGGGTTTGCTGGGGGGCTGGCCAGGGTGGGCCTGCCATTTCCTAAGGAAGCTGCTGGTACTCCATGCCTTGCCCCAGCACCAGGATGGGAGAATTCAGCTTCTCTGAGCTCTCCCACTGCATATTTTTCATGCATTTAGTGAATTTCCAGCCTGAGCAACCCTCAAAAAGAAAAAAAAAATTACAAACCCTCCCTGAATTTGCAAGGCTTTATGTGTATTTCTGGGTTGAGGCACGTTTACCACACAGCATGGAGAGGTGTCTGTCAGATCTAACCATGGATGGGAAAAAAACCACCTTAGTGTAAAGGAAGACATAGTTATAGTTATGGTTGAGACACAGTGCTAATGTGAAATACTCCAAGTTGCCCAAGGAAGGATTCCTTGAAGTAGAATTTATATCATTGTCACCCTTGGGGATCTACATCAAGACAGCCAACTGGAAGCACTGAAAAAGTAAATTATTGTGTTAGAGAAGGAAAAATTAAAGGAAGGCAATTCTCTAAAAGCTAAAATTATTGCAATATGTTAAACAAGTATCTTTGTATCTGTGGTAAATACATATACATTGATAAGCTCTGGATTAATGGTCAATTTAACACGCATGCTAAATTCTACGCAAAACAAGATTCTTAATTCACTTGGGTTAATAAACATAAAATTCTGATAATTACAGATACAATAATGTCGTATGAGCACTTTAAACATATGCTGTGGGAATTAAATCCTGGCTATTCCTGCCCACTAAGGACCAGTTTTTAATCTTCGATGCATGATATGTAGTAATGGATTTTACGAGTTGACTTTTTTAAATTTGATGATCAGGTTAATGAAATTTATAATGATATTTTTCACACCAAGTTCAAAATAGTAGTTAACTCCTTGGCAGAGGAATTCAGATTGGATATGTAATGGATGTACCAGCAACTGCTGATGTGAAAGAATTAATCATCATTTTAGACTTTTATTAAATTAGATAAAATGGGATAGGCATGAATCAGAATATATAGCAATTAATCACTGGACTTTATTGAGTCTTTTAAAAATCTTATTTGCTCCTGAGTTGACAACTAATCTAGGCCATTCTGTACCAGTTTGACAAACTCTCCAGATAATGACTCTGACTAGAACATTAATAATATCGTCATTTAGCAAAAAATATTTATTCTCTATGTAAACTAATTTTTTTTAACATTTGTGGGTGTTGAAGGTAATATTAGTCACACCTCAACATTGCAATTCAGCTCATCTTTTGCTATTGAAATCTTTTGCTTTTATAAATTTGCTTGTTTTTTTAAAATTTAGATAATGGATAGACCAGTATGTACAGATGACCAAAGTTTTTGGTATATCCAACTAGCACTTAATGTAAACTGTTACAGCTATACACACTGGAATTGCTAGAAAATAAAAATTACTAAACTTTTGAAGTTTATTTATTGATCACTGAGAACCACCCCAGTTAAATTACCATAAACCTCAACATCACAACAACTACTAATCCAGCTAATAGGAATTAAGGGAGATGGAAGATACATAATAAGCATCTGGGGGATATGGAATTTGTCCCATGAGTGTAGTAAAGAGCTCATAATTTAAGAGTGCCAAAACCCAAGTGCATCATGAAGGCCTTTCCTCACAAGTGACATTAATTGCATATCCCACAGATGCTTATTACATATTCTATTTATACCTCTGAGAAGAAAAATATTCGTTTAAAGTTTAAAGGTTTAGTACTGCTTAAACACAATGTAACACAGCTGTCTCATGATGTCACAGGGAATATCAAAGGCTGCAGCACAGAGTCATAATGTAAGAAATAGCTTAGACAGAAGATAAATCAGGGAATGTGTTTCAGCATGAGAGCCCCAGAGCTCAGATGTACATTAAAGCAGGATATATAACTACGTACTTCAGCTGGATTTGGGATTACACCATTATAAAGGTTTTTCTGATTACGATTATTGAAATAGGAAAAAGGAGAATTAAATCTATTTCAATTATTTTAAACAGTTTTTCAATAAGTAGCATGTCAAACCATTAATACTAATATATGAATTGCTAAAGTCAAAGATGCCATTATCTTTTCTACTGCTCAGTCTATACAAATACAACCATCATCATTAGTGTTTCTAGATATTAAGCATATTATTATGGTCTAAGTTTTCTGCGAGGACTATTTTCTTGTGTTGACATTACTATTTTGTGATTTCTCTCATGGCTAAGTAATACAATGAGAATTCTTTGACTCAAAATGTCCCATATACTTCTATCTACCTGCATTTCCATTAGTAAAAACCCCCCCGAACATGATATTACTGATTTCCCACTTCATTCCTTCATGTACTTGTTTGAAATAGAATAAACTGCAAGGCCCAAGTTAGACTCTAACAGCTCACACAACTGATATATATATTCACTGATATATGCTGTAAACAACCAAAGAGTTCGTTTAGATGTGTGGAATTTTGAGTTAAACATTGTAAAGATATTTCATAACACACAACATGTTACACAGTTCTTCTGCAGTTCACATTGCACATGTGGGTATGTGTAGAGATATATCCATAGCATGAAAATATTTTTTACTAACTTCTCCACTTCTGTGAATAAAAACCTGGCAGCATTTCTGGTAGGAGTAACAAGCAGTCAGAAGCTGCAGGAGTTTCATTATCTTATATTTTCTGCATTATATTGTGAACTTAAAAAACAGAAAAGATGAAATTTCTTTTCTCTCTTCACCTTCTCAATACCAAGAGCAAAAGATATTCTGTGGCGTTCAAAGATCATGGTATTGGGCTCTTTTTCAGACAAAAAATGTATAAAAGGTAATCACAGAAAGTATGCTAACCATGGTCCTAACTTCAAATAAGGTGATAAGAAGTAAAGAAAAGCACATCATTAAAAGTGACAGATGATCGTATAAAGGTCTATGAAAGGCAATGCACTCTCATGGACTTCTTAAGCTGATCTTATATTAGATGATGCCATTTTGCTTCTCTGAAATCTGGGAAGAATTGCTGTTCTGCTGTCAATACATTCCATAGCAAATAACAAAGTCTAGGTGCCACCGTGGCCCTTTTTCCTTAGAAACAGTGCTATCTGGAAGCTCAAGGGAGTCATCACTGCCAGTCAATACCAAGCTGCAAATGCTATGCTGAGAGTGTTTTCAGAGAAAGAATATAGAAGGGCAGCACCCTTAGTTTTCTGTAAAGATTCAAGTATGAGTTGTTCATTGATTTCAAAATATATATTGGAAAAAAGCTCCTACTCTTGTCTGCTTTTGTTCTTTTTCACTAGACAGTTCTATTTTGCAATGCTGTGCACAGATTTTCTCTTCTTGCCAAGATCTGTGGAGTCTTCCTGTTATGTACCTTAACCCTTGAGGGCCTCTTGCTATTACATTCAGTATGAGGTGTGATGAAATATTTTCCCCATTTTTACAGCATTAGTTTGGTGAAATAATTCTATTCTTAGAATTGTTTCTCAAACATAATTTTTCATGCTTTACCTAGACTAAAATATTGTGAATTCATACAATATGCAAAAGTTACACAAAATTGTGCACCCTAATTAACAGCATTACTCTGGAGCAACCTATTCCTGTGATCTGTGTTAATGGATTTTGTTCTTTGGATATGGATGGTTTGCTTTAATAATTCATAGGGTACTTTTAAAAAATCTTGCTCAAAACCACATCAGAACCAGAAAAGATACTCAAAGCATGGACCTATTTGGAAAAATATTTTTTTTTTTTAATTGATGAGGCCTCTACGACTCTAACAAGATGTTGGAGAGAGGTTCACAAGGTCATGGAGAACTACTATCCAGCTCACCCATTTTAAAAATTAGGACAGACTGCTGCATTATTTTTGGGGCAGGATCTTTTACTGTTGCATGGACTTCCAACTCTGTTATGCATCTTTCTAACTCAAGGGCTCCCAATGAGATAACTGCCAGAGAAAATTCAGAACATGTAAGGGGAATTATATAGGTTGTCTGTAGGATTCCCCTACCTTATACCCCTCCCTTGTCCAAACTCCTCACCTCAATCTGTAACATCTGGTTAGACTGGAGGGCAGGGAGAACACTGTCCATAGGGGTAGAAATGGCTATCCAAGAACTAATCTTGGTATCTGAAGTGGAAGCAGAGTGACTTGATACCTGGTGAATTATTACTTTGGTGTGGAGAAAAACCAAAAAGGAAACATTCTTCCCAATGCTGGCACTATACTGCCTTTCATCTTCCCAATTAACTGCATTCTACTGGGCAATCAGATGCTTTTAGAGAAAATGCAGACTGGCCATATTCCTACAGAATTACTATTTCACTAATTTTCAACAACATTTTCATTAGTGATGAATTGTGGTTTCAGGATATAATTTTCTGCTAAAATGAAGAACTCAGATGAAAATGACCCTGAAGAACCAGATGATTAACATGTCTTCCTAGGCTAAGGGAGACTCAGTCTGAAGACTGTGCTATCCCTAAAGTTCACATCCCACACCTCAGGGCAGCTCACTACCAATTGCTTTTTTCTCAAATGCAATTCCTTTTCATCCTTCTCCCCTCCCTATAAAAACACAAAATGGCCTAGTTTGTTCTGACATGGAATAATGACTAAGTATTAAAAGCTTAGGCTTTTTTTTAATGAGATCCACTTCTGCTTCCAACAGGCCAACATTATGCATTGAAGTATTTCATGCTGATCTGTTTAAAGATTTCAAACAAAATTCTCTTAGCTGCATTACCCATTTGATCCTAGTTTGGTATAACTTCTACATTTTACAACTTATGCATTAAATTACGTTTACTATCCCTTACTATTGGTCATGTTGGATTCTGGCAGACGGTCTGCTTTGTGTGGCTCTTTTTTAAGCGCATCAAATGACACAAAAGATCTTGAGATGTTGCTATTAGCCTTCAGACAACTTTTGGATATTGACTTTTATCTAAAGGACTGATGTCAGGATGATCTTTCCCTGCTGGATAGTGTACATGGTTCTGTTCAATACTTCGTCATAATTTCTGAAGGTATGTCTTCACAGGAAGATTAAGGAGTTGCTAGTCACCTGTGATTGCATGCCCATACTAACTCAATTCATATAGACTTGGTAAGAATAAGCAGTGAGGATGAAGCACTGGTTAAGCAAAACATGAATTATCCACAGGACTGGATTCTACAGGAAATGTCTTGGTTGCTAGCAAATGCTTAAGTCCAAAGTGCTGTATTTTGCCTCCCAACATCATGTCAGCATGGGCATGTTAGCACAGTTTCATTTTTAGGCATATGCTGAGATAATTACTTTCTGCAACAGTTCCTTGACCCACTTATTGCCTTTTTCGTACCAATTTCCAAGATGAGTTTTTTGGACTAAGTTCCATGTCATTAAAAGAAACAAACTGATGCACTAAATTAAACAGTACCTGGTTAACCTGAACAGCTGATGTGACTTAAGTACAAAGAAAGTAGAGGGGAGGTAAATACTTAATATATAGCACCTTAAATTCCTCACTGGAGTAGAACTTCTCTATACATTGTTCTGCTTTTATAGTCAACAGCTACTGTCTACACAAGAAAAACAAACAAACAAACAAACAAACAAACAAACAAACAAACAAACAAACAAACAAACAAACCCACAAAGCAATAATAGAAAAAAACTCAACAAAGATAGCCTTCCAAGCACCATATCCCTACTAAATTTATCACAGGTTTAAGAAGATAATAATTCTATTAAAATCCAGTGGTCTATAAGCCTATTTATGTTTAATGCTACCAACTTTTTTCTTTTCAGGGTATGCAACAAAAGTCAAAATGGAAGCTTTCTTGCTTGTTTCCTTCCCAGATAAAGATAACTCCCTGTGCTTCATATGGGAAGCACATCACCTGCATCAAGGAGCAACAAAGTGACAAATCTGCATTCCATCCTCACAGACATCCAGTACTACTCATTATCCTCTCAGCACATAATTATGCAGCAGGAGAGTAAAACTCTGATAAACACTTTTGACACCTCAACCAATCCTTCATTCTGTTTATAGACTGGTCTTTTACATTATTTACATGTTAAAATCTTAAAGTCAGAGGTGAAGCTCAAATACTATTTGTGACAGTTGGGGAAAAGAATAAAATCACAAGTTCATCATACTGTAATTTTTAACCTAATACACAATGAGAAGGAGTACAAAATGAAATACACATTTTTTTAATCAATGAACTAGAAAGCTTTTTGAGGAACTCAACAATGAAGAACAGATATCTATCATTTAAGAACATGAAAGGGTGTGTAGCCCTACTTCAAAAGAGAAGAAAATCAGCTTTTAGAGTTAAGCATGATTTTCTTGCTGCCTGAGGTAAGATACCTGCCCTGATTGTCAAAAATTGTCCTTGTTTATTTGCAGAGGAAGTAATTGGAATTAGTAAGCCATTGCAGTACAACTGGCATGGCAGCAGTAGCTGAGGCAATCCCTGTCTCTATCAAAATATATGGTAGCTTTCTAAAGGAGCTTCAGATGTTTCCTTCTGTCACCTAACTTAGAAATTAGAAGGATTTCCTCTCACAGTACTTTTTTCACTATGCAAGACAGAATTCATAGCAATGTCTTCAGATGCCTGAGTCAGTCCCCAAAAGCTCTATCTAAACACCCAGTAGAATGTATCTTGTGTAGGGAATGTAATTGGTGGGACCAACAGTGGACAGTAACATTTCTTAGAGAGGCCTGATCATCTGGCAGTAAATCCTCAACAAGTCCTCTACTGAGAGACAAGCTGGGATTTATAGTCCATTAAAATCTATTTTATATATAATGCTTTGTTTAATTCAAACAGAAAATACGTACCAGAAATCAACAGCAATTCCAGATACTAAATTTATTATTAATTTGGTCCTGAACATTCAAATGAGAATTATTGCTTTGTTCAGAAAGACACTGTATTTGCTTATTCTTACCCATTTCTAGATACTCACTGCCAGGTACTTGCCTTTTAATAGCAAGGCCAGATTTTGGTGGTTTCCCTACTATGTGCATGCACAATAGCTCAAAGTTGCTTTCATTGTAAATGCTGTCCAATTGATTGATGACACTAGATTAAAAGCTACAGAGGAAATTTAATGGGTTTGGACCATGTCATATATTATCTCATTTTCTTTTGGTGTGAGAATCCAAAATAAACTCAGGCATCCTGTGTGATCTGAAAAGTTCTCCTTAGCAAGACTGATCTTTGATCTACTTTTTCTGTAGATCATAAGGATTTCTTATTCTGATAACTAGTGAGATTTTTTTTTTCCCAGATACTCTGAATATGATTCATGTTCCTTTACTACACAAGTAAAATCCCTTAAATTCCCCCTCCAGAGACCAATCTGATTACGCAAAAGAATGCTGCCTGGTACCATAATGGCACAGGCGAGAAACTAAAACAGGTGGATGCCCCACAGCAGTGCTCACAGCAAAGCAAGTAAGAATAGTAATAGTGGAACAGCACATCTGCTGTTGACTTTACCGTAACATAACCTTTCCAGCGCTACCTTCAGACCTACACTCGTGTCTAGTTCCCCTGCAACTCAGCTTGCACCTTTCTCTTTTGTTCAGCATTTCTTTATTTGGTTCCTGAGGGGGGCTTTCCTCCTGAAGTGCCGTGGCAGCGCCAGTGCACAGCCCAGGTGCCTCTCGAGCGGCAGCGGGCAGCGTCTCTGTGGCTGATGGCTGCGGAGCAGAGCAGAGGGAGGCAGAGTCATCGCTGCCCAGGGTCCTGAGAGGGCCGTTCTGCTGCTGAGCTGAGGCCACCTTGAAATATTTACACTCATTTCTGCACTTTGTGCTTTATTGTCTGTTGGACAGGTGCTTAGGAAGAGTTTGCTTCACCAGTATAATTCTGCCATCAGTGTTATGATGCAGAAGCTGGTGAGTTTATGTCAACATTTAATTTTTGTTCTAAAATAAAGCTTTTTATCCTTATGACTTGTCATTATCTTTCTGTGTATTATTTCTATACAACTGTATTATATATATTTACATGATCTGGCTGTACTTACTGCATGCAGTTCTATGAGAAATTCATTTGATGCAATATAATTCACCCTCAGTACATAAAATAAAGTGGTAATAATATTATGTGGGACCTTTCCAATTGATTCATCTTTTCAGTGAAATGTAAGAGAAGTTGACTACTACAAATGCCTTTAAATGGAAGATAATGTCCTAAAACACAGGTATATGAAGACTTTCCTAAAACTCTATCCTCTCTCAACTGAGAGCCTAACCTGCTTAATTTGTCCCTGCAAACACTGGCCACTGCAGAAAATGCAGTATCAATTTGTACTTTAACATGAATTAGATGTAAGGGTCAAAGAAATTAACATCAGAGTACCAATTAATCTAGGACATTAATCATTGTTAACTCTTCTAATTTTAAAATTGAACTGAATATTCAATCTGTCAACCCTTTAGAATTTCCAACCTTTATGTTCAATCCTAGCAATTTTTTCTTTTTATTTAGAGAAAGGTTTATTGTCAGGAAGCATGTCACTGAACTCTTAACGTAATCAATTCCATTTTATTTTCAAACCATTCTTGTACTTGACTTTACAAAATTAGGTATGATTAGATAATTATTATAGTTTGGTTAGACTATTCACAGTACTACCAGGAGAGTGAAACAATATTATTCTGCAAAACATTATCTTGGGGTCCAGGCTAGAGACAAGGCAAAGAAAGAAGACTGAGGAATGATAAGGCACAAATCCTTTATCTCTGCATTGCTGGTTCCATTTCAGCTGATATTAATAGCAGCTGAATAATTATCACAGGGACAAGCAGTGCTGACTGCAAGTGAATGAAAGTGCACTCTCAAAATTTCCAGATACAGAAATTCCTGTGCTAAGGCTGCTGCTGTCTGTGACACCAACTTGAACTTCCAGAGCATGGAAATATGGCACAGTCAGGATCCACTATACCTTGCTGTACCTAACTGGCTTCTCTTTCCAGTCAGCAATGGAAGGAGACAGCCAGAGAATGTGAAGTCTGTTCACTGCTGCACTCTGGAAGAGAAGGCAATCTACTGCTTTGAGCTAAAACTTCAAAACTGGGCAGCAACCAAAATTAAGGAGTTGTACCACACATACTGAAATGCCTGTTAAACTTGGTCTTATAAGCAGGTAAGCATAATTTCAGGAAGTGTATAATAACATTTTATTGTATAGGACAGTTTCTGAACATGGAAATGTACAGCCAGCTGGGGTACCTGACCTCCCAGCAGAACAAGTCTTGCTAGTGTTTGAAAAATAAAAAGAAGAATTTGAAAACATTAAAGGATGGAATCAACTGTATGAAAATGCACAGAATTGTTTCTGCCTTACCCCAGAAGGTTACAGAAGGACGCAAAATATAAAATGCTGAATTTTAAAATAAGTGAGCATTATAACCTGTGAAAGTTAGGGTAGACTACTATGAAATACAGGCCTTTCATGTTGCTCTAGGAAAGCCATAATATCTTTTAAGCAAAGTTCCCAGTCTTCCTTCTATCATTTGTATATTTTTGAATGGTATCAAGGCTGACAGATGAATATGTATTGTTGGTACATCTTCAGCAAAACAATAAACTTAACAAAAAACTCAGATGAATTCCGCAGTTTGGTTAGGTTAAGCAATTATTGATAAACTATGTTGTTCAAAAAAATGCTGTTTCTAGTTCAAGAAATGTTAAATACAGGAAAAGATACAGCGTCTCAGACTGTCAGTTGGTTCACTACGGGAAATTACTATTCCGAAGAGTTCAGACTTCATTAAAGGTGAGAATAATACAACACAGTCATGCTCCTTTCCCTTTCTTTTTCTCCTGTCTATAACAAATCAGAAATCAGAGAAGGATATGACCTCACAGATAACCTACTTTCCTCTTCTGCCAATGCAGACTTTGTCTGTATGATACCACCTGTTTCTGAGAGCTTTTCAAAGCCTGTTTTTAAAACATTCTGATGGTTTTTCCTTTGTTAATTTTGATATATTATTTTACAGTCTAACAGCTCCCTGTTAGTAAGGTTTTCCTGATAGTCAGCCTGAAGCTCTCTCTCATAATTCATTCTCTTAACTGTACATTTCTTTATTCAGATTCAGTTCTATTTATGCCACACCAGACTGAATCATTCTTCTGTTATTATAATATTATGTTTAGAGCTAAAATAAAATTTTTTCTTCCAATTATTTCTCTTACTGAAAGGCAAAATCTTAAACTGATGTGAATACCTACACTGCAATTATTTTTGCCCCAAAATAGCAGTTTGCAAATTTCTGAAGTTTAACTTATTTTATTCTCTCTTTGCTTTCATTAAGTCTTCATAAATGAAACAATGTAATTTTGTTTTCCATGATATTTATACAGCCTACTTTTTCATTACTACCCCTGAAGTTTATTAGGGATGCTCACTTTCTCTTCCAGACTAGTGAAGATATTAAGAAAATACACTATGCAAAAAATACTTTAATAGGACAATCTGTCCTCTTTGTACTTTTAATACCTTGAGTTTATTTGGCTTATTCTTCCTCCCTTACATGTAACTCATATCTATAAAGTGTATTTAAGTAAGATTTGTAGAATTATATTTATTTTCCCAATATAAGTTATTAATAAGTAGCACAACTCTTTTCTCGAGAGTGTATTATGTTGCAGTACTTTTTCATTTTATGGTAACATCAAATTAGACTTCAGTGTTAAGTATTGCAGTTATGGCCTGACATTTACACAGTCACCTTTTCCTTCCCTTTCTCTATTTTCTGTTGAGTTGTTACAATCCACAATTGCATTTGGAAATTCACACCTATATTTTTTTTTTTCATTTAAGGCAAAGCCAATCTTATTTTAAATCCCTGCAAAAAAAAATTTAAAAAGTGTCATTTTATTTGTCCCTGCAACAGCACATATGGCTTGCCAACTCCTTAAGGAATGATCAAAATGTATCAAATGTGTAGAATTCCAGACAATGAAGGCAAGATTCCTCTTCAAAACCATGATCATTTCACCATTACTCATGGTTCACACAAATTGCACACTCTGTGTTGACCCAGACTGACTACAGCAGCTATAAACAGTTTGGATTCAGTGCTGCACAAACACACGGATAAGGCCACATCAAAAGTCACACCTGGCCCAATAAGCCCCCCTGAAACACAACCAGCTGACTGGATATGAAGCAGCTTCATGGAAAAGAGAATACCTGGCCTGATTGTACACAGAAAATTTATTATACCCATGCCCTTAGTTTTAACATGCACCTCCTCCTGATTTACCAGATCCAAAATCCCATAACACACAATAGGCAAAAGTTCACTGATGTTAAACTCAATGCTAATAGCTTTTTGTGTCCTATTATCCCATATGTTCTTACAGGAGAACTCCAAGTAGATTCTGTACTTGATTAAGAAAGTACAGGAGTCTTCATCAGGGTCTCTAATATGTAGCTGAATGGACATTATCTGCACTGGAAATGCCAGTGTCACAACTGCAACACTAGGGTGGCATTTACTGTAATGCTGCAAAACAAATAAGTTCTAAGAGATAAGTACTTCTTTTTAGTCCCATTCCTCTAATGTAAAATTTAAGGGGAAAAAATTCCTAATATAGTGAAACAAAACCCCCAAGGAATTAAATTAGATAAGAGAAACACAGAACTTACAGTCCATAAATCTGTGGAGCAATTTCCAGTCGGTTCAGATGCATGTACAGCTCAATATCATGTTTCTTCAACAGATGATCCTGAATTTGATTTACTTTTGCTACAATAGCAATAGATGGCCCCAAGTCCTGTGGCCTTGCAAAGGGCATAGGTGTTATCATCACATCTTTCTCCTGCAGACATAGAAAACAGGGTGAAAGAAAGAACAACCCATGAAGCCTTACTGTCTAAAGGGATTGTGTGCAGGAGATTTCGTTTGTTGCAAACACTGGCTTCCAAATAAACACAGTAATAACTCATTTCTTTTACAGCAGAAGAGGAATCTCAAGTATCCACTTCTGCGGAAGGTATTGTGGGATTCCCTCTCCCAAGAGTGCCAAGGAGTGCCCGTCATTCTGCACATCAATTTTTACGTGCATGCTTTACTTTTCATGCTCTGACAAAGTGTTGACAGCTTTATTTTAGCTTTAATATCAGCAGTCTGAGTCAGTCCAGAATAAAGCAGATGAATGGTAACTCAGTAGAGAATATATGCCCTCAGAGGACAATAAATTGCATACCAAATAGGAAGTAACTTATTTTAAAACAATCCTTTCTAAACAGGCTTCCCTTGCACAGCAAATCTGGTGGCTTTACCTTAAAACCTACACAGCTTTGATAAAGCATCTTAAACTTTTAAAGGAAAAAAGAAATAGAACAATGAGATAGCAGTTGGTTGGACCTGAGGGCTGTGCAAACTATGCCATGGTCTACAACACAACACACATAAAGTGAAAACCAGTGGCGTATTAGCATCCTTGAACATGATACTGCTTTAAATTCATTCTTCTTGCAAAAGAGTGAAGTTTTATTGAAAAAGAGACAGAATGCTAGAAAGAAATGCAGCAAGTAATGAACTGCACTGAATAGGAAACATGTAAAAAGGAGAATCAAAAAATAAAAAAGGACAAGTCAAATCTATCAAGGGAAAGATAGGGGGCAGGGAAATAGAGAATTAAACAACTAGAACAATGTTAAGGTTATAAAACAGGGAAATTTGGAACAATAAAAAGAGAAGAATTTTGCAATGACTTTGCTACAATCTGTCATCATGACCTCTGACCCAAAAGCTTCACTTTGATAAACAGTTTCTGTTTTTCTACACTTCCCCTCACTATATTAATAGAGAAGCATTATCCAGCTCAAAGGGTTAATAATTTCAGGAAACTTCATTCAGTTTACATTGTTTAAATACAAATTCACTTCTTTCAAGACTGTGGAAAGAGCATTATTTTTAACATTCAGTAACAAAGAAAGTTCATTTTTGTTGTATAAGCTATCCCCAATGTAATTTCCTATGGTTATTTCAAAATCACTTACAACATGGTTTAACATTCAAATGGACAGTGAACATTTAATAATATCTACCGAAAAGTCCATTTTTTGTGTTGATCTTCTTTGCTTGAAGTACCTTTTCTTAATTATTCGATTTTTGTACTGCAGAAAATATTGTAGGATGTTGAGCTGTGATTTCAGGTAATATATTTCTGTTTAAGGACCTGATTGATGATAAATTGTGTCTTAAAATCTGCTTAATGGTTGCTTTGCTATGGCAATTGCAGCAAGGGACTGATCTGTCTATTACAGTGTGGTAGTTTAACTGTGGTATTGTGGCACCGAGATATATTCATTTAAGACACTCCACCAAATCACTTGACAAAAGCTCCCTCAGACTGTCAAATAAAGCTCACTGACATGGCATATATTAATTCAAAATCTCTGCTATTCTAATAAACAGGAATTTAAAATAAAACACCTAGTGTCTTAGAGGCCAATAAGCAATGCTGTTACTTAGTTAAATACTGAAGTTCTTCACAGCTGCAGGTACATTGAGAAAGGATGTTTCTCTTAACTTATTTTTTAAATTATCCTATTAAATTCTTTCTTATCAAGCTGGGCAGCCTTCTTTTTACCCTGAATTTTACTTCTGGATTGTATGGCTATTTCCTGTAATTTCAGACCCATTTCACTATTTTCTTGGTCATATGCAAGAATGCAAAATATTGAAAATAGGTATCCATTAATCTTCTATACAGAAAACCACTCTTAAAGCATGATAGGGTGATATTGCCATAATGTTAAATGTCAGTCCATAATAATATTTTTCATAAACATGGATTTATCTTTGAAACAAATCACAAAATTCTTTAACTCTATGTATTTGTAGACTGTGCATGTTCTATCATTTGGCACACAACTGGGGTATGAACTTTATTGTGGTTTATTCAAATTGACTTTAACTTCAGCTTGACCATTTCATGCATTTGTAACTCCAATGACTCAGAAGACCTGTGTTTTTAAGCTTTTCTTTATTATAGGCATAAAACTTTATATGGAAAGCTCAGCATCAGAATCCCTCTGCTTATTTGAACTTGTAATATGAAAAGACTAGCTATTACTCAGTTTAGTCTTTACACCATTAGTTGTCTGTGGGTTTCAAGCCATCTTTACAAAATTACACGACAGATTATTAAACCCTGGCTCAAGCGACGAAAGATTGTGAATATCAAAACTAATGCAAGCTTCCTCTGTGCCAAAATTGGAGTTATTTGTCACTTGCAGCATTTGTGCACCTTGGCATAATGCAGCACTGACACATTGCTGACTGTCAGACTGACTGACTATCAAACATGGCTAAGTGCATCCAATAGTACATGCTGGCTTGCCATTTCTAAAAGCACGAGGTAAGTAAATGGTATCCATCAAAATGCAGTTTATCAGCATCTCAGAAATTAACCCTAATAACAGAAATCTTCAAGGCATGACAGAATCTGTGAGGAAGCAGCTGCAGCCAATAACAAAGCCTTGCCTGTCCGTGCCTCCTGATTCCGTGTACTCCACCAAGAAGCTCGGCGGATGACTAGAGTGCAACAAAGTCATGTCTGTTGTCTCCTCTCATGCAATTTGGTTGAGAAAATGACAATACCTCTAGTCAGTTGAAATTGCTCCAAAAATCACATAGCTTGGTGTGAAACAAACAGCCCAAACAGAAAGATGCTCAAATAAACTAATAAAACCAAGCCGCCAAAATGTTTAACTAGAAATGACTCAGTGCCTGTGCCTAAAGCCAAGTGGACAACACAATAATGTGCCCCTGCTCATACTCACTACATAATTATTTGCCATGTGAGAGAAAACACCCATTTTCTTTTTGTGAGCCTTCAGGTCTTACAAAAAAGTTGAGAGTATGTGGTTAGTCATCTATTGCTAACATGAAATATAAATGATCAATACTAAAAAGATGTGGCTCACAATAAAAAGGGAAAATGAGCGACGGCTCAGAATGTGCTATATTGTTTATAGGAGAGCACCAGATTCACCCCTATGAACAGTTTAAATACAAATACCAGTGAAATGCAGCTGAAAACTGTAGCTAAGTATTAGGAAGTCAAGTCAGTCACCAAGTCCTGTCACAAAACATTACCTACCACAACACGAACTGGAATGGCTGGTGGTTGATACTAATACAATTTATATATTCATGCACTTAGGAAACAAATGCCACAGCAGTTAAGGGAGGCTAGAACATAGTATAAGTATAAACTGAGGACAGATTTCCCTCATTAACCACTAGGGAATGTTGTAGCTGGAGAAGCTCCTCTAATGGCAGTTGGGAGTAATGGAAACAACTGTTAGAGGCTGTAAAATGTAACATGTCTCTCAGAGCACAACCTTTCATTGCTTCCTTTGTGAAGATTCACACTTTACTATGTAGCTAACCCTCAAAGTCATGACTGTAGAAGGCATACGTACAAGAAAGGATTATTAAAGATTATACATGTTTGCAAAGATCAAGAACAAACAACTAGATATTAATCCATTCCCTTTGCACTGTTAATTTTTTATGCCCTGAAAGGACTAGAAAGGGCAATGTAAACTTTCACCTTCTAGCCAAGCACTGCAAATCTGTAAGCAGACCTAGTTATTTCCTAGAATAAAATTCAACCTCAGACTTTACCACCTCTGTCAGAGAAATTGGAACAAATACATTTGAATACACTGAATTTTGAAAAGCTACACTCAAGAGAAACATATCCCACAGCCTTGTTATTGAAATAAAAGTGCCTAGGTAGTAACTTCATAAAATGTGTATCTCATATGCTTTATCCCTAGCTATTGAAATTATATAAAAATCCAAATAATTTATAATTGTAGATAGTTTGGGCTAAGATGCCAATGCTCCATATCTGATAAAATACATAATATTTTAAATATTTAAAGGAAATAGATGGTTTTACATGAGTCTTCAGTGAACAACTTTTTCTTCATAAGACTGACAAAACCACCATTCAAACTAGTACTCCCTAATTATAGTTTGCTATAAATTATAGGTTTAGGTGCACACATATGGACATCCAGAACCAACCGAATTCTCATTAAGTTTTTGTTAACTCTAGATATTCTCCCCATGTTCCATGTGAAAAATGCTGAAGTGAATCAAACTGAAACTATGTTTGGAGGCCAACTCTTTTAAGATATAATACACTGAAAGTCTTGGCAATACCCATAATACTGTTAATAATACTTTGCTAGAGCCTCCATACATACGCTCCATCACATAAATAATTTTCCAGAATTAAAAAAAAAAGAGAAACACAGAGATGGAAAGAGACAAGAAAAGAAGAAGTCAAATGAAATCTTGAGCAACTGACTGAGGGAATTGTCCTTCTGCCATGCAAGAAAAAATTCAGGCAAAGACTAGATGGTCTCTAGGAGTCCCTCCAACACAGAGTTCTGTAGAACTAAACTCAGAACACTGCAAAAGCTTTTTTATGAAAGCAGGAATGTACTAAACTCAGTAGTGTCCATACAGATAAACAAGAGATGTAAAGGCACAGATATTTCTTCTGTTTGAATATCCTGAGGTTAAGAATTAAAAAATGAAGGAAATTGAGTGATTATGTCAGGGAAAGGTACACCCTGACCTTTGACGGACAGTCTATAGTTAAAAGTTTTGGTTTCACAGTAAATTGTTTGTAAACAGCCAAAATAATTCACGCCTTAATACTTTACCTATAGGTATTTATTTAACATGACACTTGCACAGGCTTTGGGCACACAGAAGTGCCTATGACAGGCACTCTTTCAAATGCTATGAAAGGACATAAACTTATATACAGAAAAATCTGTGCTTGTACACTTGTCTTTTGATTACCAAGTGATCTTCCAACAGATAGGAACTGTCACCTGAAGACATTCCACAAGTGCTTATGACCAAATTCTGAAGAACCTTTAAAGATTGTAAACTTGTTTGAGATTGCTTTAACCAAGCTAAGAGATGTCTAGCTAGCTTTAAATAACATAAATCATATCAAAATCACATTTGCTTAAAAACACAGTAAGTACATTTTAAAGCAATATTTACCTTCTGACTGTCATGTTCAAAAGTTGAAAACCAATGTTCTGCCGTTTTCATAAGACGTGTGAACATTGCACTGAAAGAGAACAACCCAGAAACTTGGTGTTAAATAATGGTGTCAATTACAAATAAGAGCAAATTAAATGTAAAGAAACTTGTTAAAACTTACTAGGCATCATGTTCCAGATATTCAGGATTCAAAAGAACTCTCATTTCCTCACTGAAAAAGGCAACAGTGAACAATCCAAATGTGAATGTTTATTTTTGGTCAGCGTTCTGCATGTACTATTATGTATTTATAAGCCAACTTTCATATAAAGTGTAAATGAGAAAACTAGCCTTTTTAATTAAAAAGAGCAACTCCATTGAACAAATAAAGTCTTTCCTTTTTATAAAGATCAAAAACAAATTAGCTGCCTTGTCTGCACTACAATGAAGTAACCATCTAATTATTCCAAATAACAAATTACTGAATGTCACAATGTATTATTTGAATATGCTTGATCTAGAATAATTGATTGCTGCACAATCTATCACTGTTTATCCCAAACAAAAAAAAAAATGGTTACTGGTCAAATATGCAGTATCAAAACATTAATTTATTTTGTTTTAATAGCCTGTATTTTTATTGTACTTTAACAGCAATTAATCAGTGACAGCACCTCTTTTCCATCTACTTTGCTGCTTAGCTCTACTTTTTCAGTGGGGATGGAACAGAATGCTGTACATAACACATGGTTATTTTAAGTTGCTTAGCACTGAAGAACATCTTCTAGGTAATTTTAGGATATCTAAGGACAGACATTGAATAAAAACACACACTTGTAAACAATCATCTTAATGCTTAACTGTCTTTGGGCAGTCATTTTGAGGGGTACTTACAAAGATTATATTATATTGCACGCATAATTAAATTCATTTTTATTCACTGCTGGACTCCAGTGTGCAAAAACCAAGTGAAATGTCCTAAAGATCACAAGAATGAAACTAGTTTCTTTTTCATTTTTAACAAAAACAAAAGCCTTACATACAGGGCAAGAATAAAAGCAGACAACTGTGTGATGCAATATTTTATACGTATGACTGCATGCATACGCACATAGACATTTTTGAGGGAAACAGAGGATCAATAGCTAAACATAATGTTACTACCAAGTCAAAGAATAGTTGGACATCACAGCCACAACACTGCAGGTGATGAAAGAAGTATCAATCCCAACATCTTGTCCTCAATGATTATTTCCCCTTTTAAGATATGAGGAAAGAGAGTTGGTGGTAAGACGCTCTGTGAGTGGAGCTCACTAATCTGTCTACTCTATGCAGTGACAAATACAAAATCACTTCTGGCAATAAGGATGAGGTGAAACTTCAGGTAGGTATGTAAACTTTGAGATTAAGGTTTTCCTTAGATTTCTTGTCTCTCTATTTTTGCACCAGCCAATGTCTGTGAATGGGCCAATGTCTAAATCTCAGAAGTTGTAGCAGGAAACATGAAATAAGGACATTCCCATCAAAGCACAAGGATGCAATGATTTCTGATATTAATTTATGATTTATAAACAAAGAACTATGGAGCACCTATTTATAAGCTATAGATCAGCCAACTTATTTTTTAAAGAAAGTAGGTTTTTATACAAATGAAATGCAATGCTTGCCTTGGTTGTGCAGCTTCACTGGCATGTGAAAAAGCCTGGTGGTCACAATGTAGGATAAAGACAATGGGAGCTAGAAGTTCATGCATGCCCTAAACAGAAAAGGAAAAGCAAAAGTATATTTAGATTTTCCAGTCATATAATAGTTCCTAATGCACAGTGTAAGGCAGACAGCAATATTAGGTGCAGACTAACTAAAAGCACGAACATTCATTCATGCTGTTAACAGAATGGTTTCATAATCAATAGCTTTTATCTTAAATTCTGATTAAATACAAGTGTTTATTCTTCTATAATATACAGAAACAAGTTAGTCTCCCTTTTTCTAACACAACACACAATAAATTGGCAAGGGTAGGCAACCCTGCACCTGGCAGTTTACTTCAAGATCTCTGTTCATAAATATGAATTTTATTTATGATAATTATAATAATGATCTACAGTACAGAGATCTGCAGTAGAGAAAAATTACAAAATGTGAAATTACTTTGTATTTTATAATGTTCCAAAACCACAGATAAAAGTATAACAGAAGGCTCCAAAGGAAACAAGGGTAGCTATTTGGGAAAGAAAACTAAACTTTCATTTCTAAAGACATGAGAATTAAAATTAGGCTTTGGGTTTTTTTGGTTCTCTTTCTTTAAAGTTGTTATGTCAATATTCAAAATAAACTCATTAAACACAATGCATAGAAGACCTGGTACTGTTCCACTGCAGAGTAGTACTTATATATGCAATCTATATTAAGATACAGAAAAAACATAGAAATAGGCAGGAATCAGAACAAAAAAAAATGAGTGGGCAGTTGAGGACTTGAGCTGGTGTAAGAAGCATGGCTGGGCCACCCAGGAGCGTTGGGATCCCAGCATTGGGACTAGGAGAGCAGCTGGGAGCTATGAAAGCCCTAGGCTGGGGAGGGGGTCAGCCATACAAAAGAAGGGAGAGCCCTTTGGTGATGGAAGGGATGTGGGATGAAGGATTGAGATTTGTCTGTCTGCCTCTGGACACAAGGATCATTTTAAGGGGACGGAATTCCTGAGCTCTGCCCGAAACCACCAGCTACAGCAGGGGCTTGATGCCAAGTGCCCAGGCAACCCCTGCTGGGCCTGGCTCTGGATGGAGTCCTTGCCCAGCTGTAGGAAGAACCTGCTGCCAGGAGTGTTTCAGTTCAAAGGTGAAACTATTTCATCAAGCAGAGCCTCAATCCCAGCTCAGGGGAGTGCTCTGGGCAGACAGGGGTTCCAGGAAGACTATCTCATCTGCCCTGCTGCAGGACGAGCACTGGCAATGGTCCATCAAGCACATCAATATTTCAGGTTGCTGTCAGGAGTCAGATGACAGCTGATGGGTCCCCTGAGGTCTTCTACTCTTAATGGTTGCAGCTCCAAGCCAGGAAGCCTCTGCACTTGCTTTTCCAGGCCCCTCATGATGGACAGACATGAACACTGGAAGTGTTACACACTTGTGAGCTACCCTGCTGCTGCGCTGGTATATCAGTTGATATTCCATACAGCATCTGAGGAGCGTTCAACACCAGTAAGTTAGTGCACCAGTTCCATATGTACTAAACAGATCCATTAACTCCCAAAACCCTTGAACTTTTATTGGAAATAATGTGGATTTTCCTTAAGTGGTCTGACCTGACCCATAAGGTAGATGAGGAAGCCCTCTCTATGTCATGAACTATGTTGAGTGTGCTTGGATGCACAGCACAGTTTTTGACAATTTTGACAATAGTTTTGGTGATCTCCCTGTATGCCAGCAACTGAAAGCCTAGGAAATTTAATTTTAATTATTTCAGGACTGAGATGATTGTTAGAGCCTCAGTGGGAGGGCTGAAGTTCAGATGTTTTCTTACCCTTCCTATTTCTGAACCTTTAGCAACTACTTTAAAAGATGAAGCCTAAAGAGAAACTCAGTTAGGAAAAACAAAATAAACCAAATATAGCCATTTGATTTCAGAAGCTGATGTAAAACACAACAAATGGGTTAGATTACAAATTGTCAAGTTTAGATTTCTTAAAATATTATGGTCATATCAAACCAGAAAGGTCCAGGATTGGATGATATATAAGTGGCAACAAGATTTAAATAGCCAGGGTTGTACTTTCACACATACAGTCCTTGCTTAATTAGCAGTTCCGCATCTAATCTTTTATTCGTCCCGATATACTAAACATGAAACAGGAGAAATGGAAATGCCAAAAAACTTGACTACCTAAAAAAACTACCACCTAAGCTGTAAACATATAAACAGAAGAAAAAGAAAGAGGACATAAAATAAGAATTAGTTATAAAAGATAAAAGCACATCACACATTCTTCCAACATAATAATATATCAACTCTATAATAAAATAGAATCATAATGTGGCTGCCCACATATAACAAAACCAAAACAAACAGATGATGAAATATCAGGATTTCAAAAAGATACCTCTGATCTTTCAGTTACAAGAGTACTTCAAATGTTTAGAGATTTTTAGCTTGGCAAGAAAAGCTACCAGTGTAATATGCATACACATATTTTTTCAATGCTACAGTTTACTAAAACTCTTTAGTGTTAATAAATAAGTTGACAGAGCTCAGATAATTTTATGACACTTCACAGCTACAACAAAATATTGATTTCATAATACAGTCTATGGTTTAGAAAGAAAACCAGAATTATAGCATTTTTACAATGACAAGTGAATCAATGCATTTCAAAATTATATTGAATTCTCTAAGGGCAATCAAATCATGAACAAACAATAGTTAGCCTAGTGATTTAGCTTAATTTTCACTATTTCCTTTCAGTGTAACTAGGACCAGAATTTTGTCACCAGTCTTACTGAAGAACTCTGTGAGTAGCTTTTACATATTCTTAAGCACAATAAACTATTCTCTTTAGATTTTATATTTACAGCTGCTATTTAAAAATTCAGTGATGCCAGAGAAGCTTCTGCCTTTAAGAGCTGTAATACAGCTCCACAATGTTCTACTCCATTAGACCAGGGATACAAAAATATTTTTCCTCATCAAATAAAATGTTCCTTCATGCTGGCCAAAAAACCCAGAAACCCTCCAACAAAGACAAACTTGCATGTATATAAGAATATTAAACAAACACTATTGACTGCTTTTTGTAATACTATATGCTACTGTTATGTTTAGTTTCTACAGAATGTTGTAAGTATGCAAATTGTCAAGGAAATATGACTTTTTCCAAATATTTTGGAAGATACCATTGGGTAGGGAGAGATGCTGATAGACAGAAGTATTAGTTTTCATTCATTTGCCAAGTTTTATAATTCTAATGGCAACTGTATCTTTTGTATGTGGTCATACAAATGAGGCAGAGGAATTCTCATGGATGACAACAGGAAACTGTATATGAAGACAAGCTCCTTAATCTGGGCTTTGTATTCAGGTCACTGTGGAGACAACAACTTGGAGACGATCTGCTACTGATGAATTAATGGTAACCTTCATTATTTTCTCAAAAATATGCTAGACTTTGCTGTAGTGGAAATATTATTATTATGGGAAGTGGGGCACAAGTCTGGTAAAAACACTACATCATGGAGACTGACTACTAGCGAGGTATTTGATAAAGGAAGTAAAAATATCCTGTTGACTACAGACTATTTCTTCTCAGTTAATTCAGAGAAGGGTAATGATGGACATGAAAAAAATGTTATCTAGCAAGAGAGGAGAATGGGGACAAAAAAGGAGGATCTTACTAATAAGCTAAAAGGAGCATTATTTTTTAAGAAATTTAACCAAACAAACCTACCCTTTTAAAAATGAGGTAAGAAAAAAGCAAAGCTCCTAATAAAAGTAACACATGTCCACAACAAGAGAGGAAAATCACAGTATTTACTATTTTCTGGACTTGGCACAGCACTGCAAGACTTGGGTCATAGACTGAACACACTTCAATGTCTTTTTCATGACCCAAATTAATTTAATTTTCTGCACTTCCTCTCCTCTTCATCTTGTAGCAATCCCTTCCTGGAACTACCACACTACTGATGCACAGCAGTTGAAAACAGAGGTAAAGAAGTTTTCTTTGTCAACAGCCTGTAGGCTCACAAAATTGAACCTGTTCTTTTATCTGCCTATGTTCATTTAGCCCACCAAGCAGTCTTTATTAAAGCTGAGGCATCAGGCAGTCAAAGTTCATTAATACCATTTATATAATCTCTGCAGTTTCAATTAACTCAGCAAGACATTCTACTACATGATAACAGTCTCATTAATTCAATAAAATCCCATAACTATTAACAATATGGTCTATGTTAAACGGGGTGTCACCTAGTAGAAAATAATAGCTTTAACAGCTTGTGATGAAACGCAGTGCCTTTTTTTTTTTAAATTTTATCTGGCTAAATATTCCATCCCTATATAGAAAGGTATTATTTCTTGGTAAAGAATCAAGAGGATTTTAAATATGAGCAGAGGGTAATTAAGTCCTTTTAAGTCATATCAAAGAGTAAAATAATACTTCTTGTTCAATAAATGATAGACTAAACTAGCTGGAATGTGTTCTTCCATTTTCTCATCATCAGTACTCTGGCCTATATTCACTCGAAAGAGGAGGCTGAATACTGCTAAGTATTTTCTTTAGCAGCACCCTTCAAAATACAGTTCCTAGATCTCATTTTTATTGTTCCTAGATCTCATTTTTATTGTTCTTATGCAAGACTATTCCTTGCTCACTGTCTGTCAAACATGAGAAATAACCAGTTGATAGATGTTTCATATGTTTGATAACTATACAGTCCATTTTTTAACATAATCTCTAAGAAATTCTTCAGAAGTTCCTTCAACTCATATGCTCTTTCTTTCCATGAAACAACCCGATTCCCTGGCTTGAGGACAGGGTGGTCACAGACCATGCCTGAAAGCAAAAATTGTTTTATAAAAATCTTCAGATTTATTGAATCTCTGTATTTTTCCCATGACAAATTTTCTATATACCTAAAGCTGGCTCCTCTACAGTTTATCCTTTGTCCATGCACGCAGAGTATCAGTTTGTCAGTCTCTACTCAGCCTACAGATAACTGTGTGAAGAAACAAATACAACTATATTTTGGTTGATATGCTGCATATTGGTCCTCCTATATGAATACAGTATCATTTTTATAGTTACTTCAAAACCTTCAGAACAAAATTTGAATTAATTAACTTACTAACTCTGTGAATGCAGACTTAGAGCAACTTAGGCTTTCTTTACCATTTTATCAAAAATGGTTTGAGCAGACTCTCCTTCAAGTAACTCTGTAAAAGTGGTGTTTTGTAGCACCCTTATCTTTCACTCAAGAGGATTTTGTCAGCTGCATTGTACTTGGATGCTGCAAGGTTAGATAAAGATCTTTTTGCTAACATACTGCATGGCTTCAGCACTTTGGGGAAGAACTTAAAATATTACATAAAACTTAAAATATTAATTTTTGTCTAAATTTTAGAAGCCACTATGCTTTTTGTTTATTCAGTACTATTTTAAATCCAGCTGTGTAGTTTCTTCACCTAGAAGCAGAGAAAAGCAGAGAAAAGCAGAGAAAGCTTTTCTTTGTTGGTTTTTTTCTTACTTAACCAATGACAAAGAAAAAGATGTTTATAAAGAAATTTAAAGTTAGAAAACTTAGCAACCCTAAAGAAAACAACTTAAGGTACTGTGTTATGAGGGAAAAGCATATGTTATTCAATGAGCTTACTTACCAACCAGCTGACAAGCAGCTCTTTGATTACTTCAGCATTATGATACAACTTCAGATACAACAGAGCTACATTATTGTCAAACCATATAGAAAATGTTGAGTCAATGAATGCCACCTGTACAGTATTTTCATTACCTGTTTATAAAGCAACTGCTCATTTTCTCTGGCGTAGCAGAACAGAACATCTGTAAGAATTTTCCTTACATTCTCTTGCTGGAAATACTGCATTTCAGGAAAGCTGAAAATGAAGCAATACAGCAAAAGTAAACAATACAGTGCACAGAATGCCAGTTGCTGGTCTTCTAGAAGTGGTTTTAGGTAAGAGCATCTCCCTTGTCTGCTTTCCCACTGCTCTGCGCTGCTAGAGCTAAACACTTCTAATGACTTGTTACATTTGTTTTGCAACTGAAATTATGAACCATGTTCTTTAATATACACCAGTCTGCAACACAGGTATGATGATATCACAGTCATTCTTAAATAATTAATCTCTTTTAATCTCGTTAAAGCTAGACATCTGCAAGAATGAAATACAATGGAAGAAATGGAAGAATGCATGAGAGTATGTCAGAAAATGCACATACACAAGGGTTCAATATTTCTTTAATATTTGAAAAAAATATTAACATTTAATGACAAGATTATTTAAATATCTCATAAGTCACATGAAAACCAGTATCCTAAAATCTAGTATCTCTTACTGGTATGTGTTGCAATACAACACAATTAGACATTTCACTGTCTTTAACAGCTATTGCAAATAAACTTTGCAGTTATAAAATAATCTGGCTAGGCAAATACCCTTAGTGAAACTGAATGAAGTGGACCTTGCGTGAGAATAAGGAAAAAAAGCTTCTATGAAAATCCTATCACATGCATACTGGAAAATGTAAGTATTTCCAGTCTGTAACTACTCTGAAGCAACTTTCACCAGTGCATCCTGCTCCTTGACTGTTGGAGGTAGGAAATAAGAGTAGTTATGCAGGATGCCCCTAAAATTAGAGTAAGGGGACAAACAAAGGTGTTTTGATTGCTACTGAAGAAGTAACTAAATGGCAAAAAATCTTTCATAAAGGAAACACTCCAAACCACATTGCTCCACCTCTATTCAGAGCAATAACAACTAAAATTTGAAAAGGTAGAATACTAAAAAGAAAGGAAATGGCAAAGCTGGACAAAAAACTGCAGAAGAATATTTAAAATTTTACGACAACAACGGTCTTTTTTACAACAATGGTAGATCTCAGGCTAGAGTGCTGAAATAAAGGTTGTAGTATAGTCAGTTTTAGAATTAAATCACATAGTTTGAAATAAGATTTCTTCAAACAAATTTCCCAGGTTGGAGCTATAATACTATAGTTTATACCAGATGTATTTACGGCTATTGTAAAGCCTGTCACAGAGAAACAATATAGGAAATTAGAATAAATTACTTCAGATAAGACTATTAATGTTGCTAATCACTGTGGTCATCTCACAGAGGTGATGACAGGCAAGCACAGAAACAGAACTAATTAAGGCTAGAAAAGTGCTTTGAAATCCTTGGATGAAGGAGCTGAATCAAGAGCCAAGGCAGAGAAGACACCGTGGCTTAAACACAGTGGTGCTGAAGTCCTGAGAGAGGCACTGGGATGAGAGGTGTAACGTTTTCCTGGCACCTGGTGGAGGTAATGGTAGACCAGCATTTGGAAACTTGTGTGCACTTGTACTAATCACATTACTGTAAAGGAAGGACGCAGCTGAGACCAAAAGTGCATTACAGCAGATGGCAATCGACATAATTTAGGGGTTTGAAGAGATTATTTCTGAAGGACTGTTATTCAGGCCTGCCCTATGAAGTTTATGAAGAGAAGACTAACAAAGAAAACTCAAAAATACACAGAGATATCTG
Source organism: Phainopepla nitens (assembly GCA_013400175.1). Classification (NCBI taxonomy): domain Eukaryota; kingdom Metazoa; phylum Chordata; class Aves; order Passeriformes; family Bombycillidae; genus Phainopepla; species Phainopepla nitens. The sequence goes on from VXBQ01016394.1 coordinate 338,961, forward strand.
TGAGGATCTAGTAATACCAGAGATTGTGACAGAAAGGATAATAACAAACTCAGGAATAAGCTGGCTGAAGTATTAATTATAGTAAATGCAAATAGAAGAGATCATGAGGGAACTATCAGTTCAGGATGGATTTTTATGCAAAATGTCATTTTATGATTAAAGCTCTGTTTTAAGAAATATAGTGTCCTCAAATCAGCAAGGTAAGAATGCTTTTCATGAATGTGAGAATATTACATTTAATTAGACCTCTAAGAAACCCTGCATAAGGACATGGGAGTTTTCCTAGCCTGTTTTACCAAAAACCCTACAATTAAACAATGGTGCATGCAGGTCCCTGCTTTCTGAAAGTGAAGACCAGCATGAGTCAGATATAGCTTTTTAAAATACTCCTTTAGCTGATTTAGGGGCCCCTGCACCAGAAGCAGTCAGAATTTGACACAGAAATTTGAAGAAAGAGGCTGGCAAACAAATAAAGAGATGCACAAAACAAATTTGGTGGCAGACAGAAATGGGGATCGAGATCAATGGATTGCTGTTTCTTACCATCTCTTCCACATACTTAGGAAGGATGTAGACGTCCAATGGCTTTTCCACTGCCATTTTTATGTTGGCAATTTTTTAAAATATTTTTTTTCTTATTTGGGGGATGGAGAGTTTGGAACCCCAGCACCCACCACTACTCATCTTCATGCACCTTCCATCATCCTAAACTGTGACTGTTACTCCTGAAGCAGAAACTAAGTAGACCAATATATAAAAATACTAATACAAAAGAGAAGAAATGGACTTGATACGTCTATGGGCAATGCCCCCCATGGCATTTCAGCTTCTTAAAATACTGGAGAGAGGAAGAGGGTAATGAAATCTTTGCCGTTTGCAACCCTCAATGCACACTGTGATGCTAACAAGTAACCTGGTATTTTAATTTAAATGTTTTTGCATCTGCCAATCTGCTGATTTCTACTCCTGTAGAATATTTTAAAAAATTTTAAAAACATTGATCACTAATGAAATGAGTGATAAGTTAGTCCCAACTCACTAATGAGTTGGGACTAACTTAACAATATCCTTTCCTACTGGTAAATATTGGAAGCTGTAATTTTTATGCAATGGGCTGAAAATTGTATGCAGACATTATCACCTGCCTTTAAGAAACTAAAGTCTTGTCAGGTACAGGTGAGCTAGAAGCCTTTTTTAATTACTGAAGAAAACAGTACCTCTCCACAGTGTGATTAATTAGACAAAAACTATACTTATACTTTAGGAAGGGATGATTTGTGTCCTAGAGTTCTACAGGAACACAGACTCTAAAGCATGATTAACCCAGGTGAGAGTATCTAGGCTTCACAGACCCAATAACCAAGAGAGATAAGGATTCTCAAAATGCACAGGAACAAACGCTCACACACAAAAAACTTTATTCCAGTTGCCTTTAGATAGCAAAATCCTGAAGTTTAAACCAATTTAAACAAATACCAATTTTAGGAACCTAATTCTAGCCACTTTTCCTGTTTATTGTTACTACACTTCAGGGAATTCTAACAAAAGCATTATAGAGTAATTTTTTTACTGCTTTGATAGCTGGAACTCTGTTTTGCTACTCTTTGTGCAGTTAGCATCACTCTCTACAGCATTATATACTTGATGCTGTGGGATGATGGAGGACTGAACTAGATGACAAGGAATATAAAAATATTCATTAAATAAGAAACAACAGCTAGAAAGTAGTGATTATGGAAATTGAATATAATAATTGTTTTAACCTTTAATAAAAAGCATTGTAAATTAATGATGAATTTTCACCTTCTAAAATTCTAACTCCAGGGATTTATTTCAAGAATGTAAATGAAAAGAGAGGGTTTTTACATTCTAAAGCCACAGAATGAAGAACCTACTGCTTTGTAAAATAATTATAGTTTACAAATAGATACGTAAGTATACGTAAAAACGCATGCTATGTTTTATGATTAGACAAACAACAAGTATACATATAAAATGCATGTAGCTTATCAAATACATTAATGTCACATAAATTTTGCTTCTTCATTGCTTGTCTTATTTTGCTGTTGATGACACAATATATACTACTATTGTTTCAAGTAGATATTATTTTGTATAAATACATAAATGAAAATTTCTTTAGATACTATTACTGATATTAGTGAATACTACTCTGCCATTTGCCACAGTGAGAGGCTGGAATTTGTGTGTGTATACACATATCTAAATAATAGTCTTACATCCACCATAACCTCCATACAACTTTTCATTCTCCAATTATAGTTTAGATACATATATATTTTAATCTTAGAACATCCTGAACTGTTTCCTTTAACAAACAAAAAATACCATCTGTTGTGAGAATGCACATGAAAGTATACTCAGATTTTAATTATACATCTCATGGCAAAATACATTCAAGAATGGGTCTAGGGACGGACACGTAAAATATTCGAAAACCAGACTGCAATGATTTCTTCTGCATGACTTGGTTCCTGTAAATGAAAATGTGTAAGCTTGGGATTTGTAGAATCTACAACTATCATCACTTTTTTCAAGTTACAAGGAAAAATATTTGCAATACAGTAAAATTTCACATGGTAGCAAACCAGTTATTGAATTTAATTACATTTACACATTATTCAATGCTTGCACTCTGAAAAGAAATATTTTCAGGAACTGAGTGTTCTAACTCAAATGAGTTTTTAAACAGGAACGACCTAAGGGCCAAGAAGATGAAAACATAATCATAGTAATATCAGGCCAAATTTTAAAAGGCATATAGGACAAATAAAACTAGAATAGTGATAAATAAAAATACAACCCCTCAACTTCTATACAGGAGTGACATTTCCCATACTAATTACAAACTACTTTTTTATTATTGATTGTACTAAGTGTTGAGACTTAGGAAAGTAATCTGTTCGGTCTTTCATTATTATCATAATTTAGTTAAAAGACCTTTCAATTTCTCTTATGTTCTCTTTGCTTCATACAGAAAACTACTTTAAATTTCACAAGTAGTACACCTCCTAATATCTTAATTTAGAAGAGCTTTTCTTCAATGATACCAATAAATCTCCAGGATTTAATGTTCAGCTAGATTGTCTCATTTTTTACTCCATGTAAGTTGCATTTTTATACATTTAATGTATGTTTCCACACATTCATGTTCAACAAATCTGACATTTAAAGTAACCACAGTCAAGAAAACACAGTCTAATATATACCACATAAAAATGCAGAATATAAATTTTTAAATAGAAATTTCTCTTAAAGATCTACGTACGTTCTCGTCACATCTTGTTCAATCATTGCTCGAAGCTCTTTATCCTGGAAAAATTTATTCCAAAGACTCTGAAATAAAGAAAAATAATTGTATGAAACCAAGACTTCTACTAATACTTACGGCTTATAAACTACATCAGCAAAGTACTGTACAAATATTAACTAATTAATCCTCAACATTCCTGGTAGAGAAGTATATCAATATTTTACGGGAGATAAAGAATGTTAGTGACCAGCACAATATATCGGAGAAAGTCAGTTTGGATCAGAAATAAAAACATTCAGGTTACTGGATCCTTGTTCTAGACCCATAGCATTTGCTCGCTGGATGGCTGCAGGTTTCTGAGTTACTTGTTTGAGTTCAAGGAAGAATATTTAGAATGGCAGAGTAAAGTCTAACTTATCAGAACCAGTAACTCAACTGAAAAAAATTCAGTTGCTCACGCAAGGAAAAAGGCCTGTATCACTGGACTGTACCATACTTCCTCTATGAATGTATGGACTTTTATTGGAAGCTGCTGCAATATCCATAATAAGAAATTGTTTGGGAGTAGGCTACTTTGTTTTAGTAGAGACAAAATCATATAAGGAATGTATGATAATCAAATACCTATTATGAAAACAACATAATTCTAATCCTCTCTGAAGACCAAGACTGGCCATTCTAAAAAAATTATGATAGGAAAACCCAGAGTATTTAAAGCCCGCTATCAAAATAAAAAAATATTAAATAAAACAAACTGAAGTAGGTTAGGTCCTTCTGCAGCTATGTTTATGACCATTTTCATCCTCTCTCTTTTGTTTCCATGCCTTGCTTACAAATATGTTGTAAAAGCTAACCGGAAAGAAGTCAGAAAGTGCTGTTAATTGTATGCTCCAGAAAAGGTATTGGAAACTGTATTCTTTATTGTCAAGGGATGGTAGCTCGATCAAAATACAGATGGAGCAAAATTTATAGCAGCCTTCAGGCAGGTTAGGTAAGTTTTCAGATAGCAGCAGCAGCAGCACCAGCGAATGAAATACAGTACAGTCGGTAAAATACTTCCACAATTTCTTGCCTCCCTGTAAACAATTGGTGGCCATGGTGGTTTATGCTTCACAGAAAGAAATGAGAAGGTAAATTAATACTATCTGTGGAGAGGGAAGTAAAGTAACAAAAACACATGTTAATTAGTTGCTATATTTGTGTCACAACTTGGAAAAAAATCTAAACTTCAAAAATATTTATATCTTTGATAAAGTCTTACATACAGTAAGCACCTTTTTAACTCACAACTCTTTTCATGCAGCTAGACAACATTTTGGAACTCCCTGTCCCTGCTGCCACCCTGGCCCATCAGAACAGAGGAAGCAAACAGAAGCTACATTGCAAAAAGGAAGGAAAAATCAGGACTCTAAATGGGTGTAACATTAAGTCATAGCAGAGGCTCAAAGGCACTTTTTTTCTTCACTCCTATGCCTGCTTTGGCCAGTGACTTTGTTTTATAGATTATTCCCCTGCAACACATTCTGACACATTAACCTTTGTTTTCTGTATCCAAAAGACACCATAGGCAGAAAGCAGGTTGAGCCACTGTGTATAATCACAAACTACAGCGGAAACACTTTAAATCTTTTACATTTGACGTAACTTTCTGTCCAGCTGGATGCAAGAATAGTTTGATGATGTGCACAGTCATAACAGCTGCAGAGCTCTCTCCTTCTAAATTAAATAAGGAGCACAGTACCACTCTGTAGATGAAGTATGGGCTTCTGTTTGTGGATAAAATAGGAGTAATATCACCAGAGGTATCTGAGACAGTCTTTTCAGGTGTGAATCTCTTAAATGCAGCCAAACAAATTATTTTCATGGCATGAAATTATTTTTAAAAATTGATAAAAAAGAATTTTGATGGTAACAATGGTAACATAATTAATAGAAAAGCTTAAAGATATGTGCTATAAAATACTTAAAAGCTTTTCAGGTACAACAAAATGCAGTAAAAAAACGTTCAAGGTTGAACAACGTTCCAGACAGGGTATTTCAGTGTTCTGTTAACAGCATTCACTTCATATTGACTGTTTAAATGCTCCTTGAACTAGAGTCATTTGATGTATAAAATGAAAACATACAGTGATAAAAAAGCATATCAGTTAATTATAGTCCAGCACTGATTTTTTGTTTACAATAGCCTTCCCTGAATTAAGCCCTAAACTCAGAATATCAGCCTGGAAAGAGCACTTCCAGTTGTTCAGCACAATCTGTGGAACAACTGTTAACACAAGTCAGTTCGGACATTTAGGAGGGAGCTTTTAGCACCTGCCACTTTGCCTGCTTCAGCAAGAACTCACTTGTGTCAGCATGAAGATGAGAATTTCAGTAGCATGTGTTGGGTTAACTTACCCCCTCGTCCTGAGAGAGTGGGTTGTTGATTATCAGATCTTGCTGTCCTGCTTTCCGAGGGTTTGTAATGTGCTAGGTAAAAACATAAAAAAAAAATAAATCCTCTCCTGTTATGCTATAAATGTTAGTATCTATGCCAAAGTATGAGATCCTATTTTGTACCAACTTACAATTTCTTTGATCTTATTGTAAGAAGTTCTTAAGTCTGAAGTGGTTTTAATCCATTGACTTCTATCTTGTGGTAGAACGTCCAGAAATAACTATTAGCAAAACAAAATAAATTCATTAATTTTCATCAGTTTGACATAGCTTTTCATATAAATCCTACCAGACAGCATAAACCACCCTAGAAAGAAAGAGAAAGCCAAGAGCTATAACATATTTCTGGTTTTAGTGCTTTCTAGACCATAAATAAGCAGCTAGGAACAACAGCAGTTCTACAGTACAAAATTAAGCATTAAAGTCAACTGAAGCCACGAACTCAAGCTTTGTAAACCGCTATAGCTTCAGTAAAGTTGATGGCGACTTCCAGGGCAGAAACAAAATGGAAAGACGTGAAAAGAAATATACAAAACTTGAAGTTATTTATGTAACACTGATGACCTAATGCAATGTGCTTAAAACAAACCACAAGTGCAGAGCAGGAACTAAGAACTGAGGGATACACCCAATGTAAAAAATGAAACATGCTCTAGAATTCTGCAAGACCGCTAAGAGAGTCAGTTTTGCAGAAATTCCTTGAGAATGCCTATATCTTAGTTTTTTCATGTTTCTTTAAAAGGGTTAGAAATAAACATGCAGTGCAAAATACTATTTAATTGCATTTGAAGCAAGGAAAAACCCCAGTATTTTCCTGCTTGTTCAATGTTTCTATTTGCACATTGTAAAGTGTTAAGAAACAGAAATACTGAAAAACAGAATTACTGACAAACAAAAATCATTCCTAAATTTAAAATTTCAGAACTTAACAACAGAGCCCTAATGCATATTGGGACGGGCAAATAAACCCTGCCTTATTTCTAAAATAAAACCACTCCTTGATTTAATTAGTAGACAGGGAAGAACTTGATGTTTGTGTTGGTTCAGGGCTTTGAGTTATAGGCTCCTTATTTAGATACTTAAAAAGAAGCAAACTGGTAAAACAATGCAGGTGGCATATACTCATCTGGCTTGTTGCATAAAATATTTTCATTAACTTTAAATTAGTTCAATGCCACATACATTTCAAATTTCAAACCTGCTTTTTCTTTCATTCACATAAAAGGAGTACTTTAAATTTTGTTTTATAGGTCTCTGTGCCAAAATGATGGTTGAGAGATTCCAAGTGAGGTAATTTAAATGATCAGGATTAACACACAGTAACTCTAGTAGAAAAATTTTTCTCTACTATCAGAATTAGTGCACAACAGAAGACTTGATGTCATTGCAACAGAATGTTTTTGGTCTTTGTAGAGCAACCCAGTACTACCTTGCTTTCTTTCTCTCTTCCTTCCCCNCTTTTGTGCTTTTGGAAGACTTGCTTCCCTATCCATCCAGTCCTTACAAGAGGGATTGGTCTTCATTTTCTCATTTCACTGGGAAAATGAGCTAGCAAAGGCATGAGACTGATTTTAAAGCAGTCCCAAATTCCACAAAACCACAATTTTTTAGACTAACTTCCTATCTATTTCCAGCGCATGACTTCACAGATACTGAGAGGAGAGATGGCTGTGTGGCACTCAATTCTAAACATATCACCAGCACAAAGATACACTTTCCTAGGATTCTTTTGCTATTATCTGCAATTCAGCTTTAAAGCAACTCGATGTGGTTAGCAAATGTCCAATGAATTATAAAAATGAGTAGGAAAACATTGGGATGAAGTCTCTTGGAAAATTCATGATTCTTTGCATCAGTAATCTTCCAGCGCATCAGGTAATGTGTTGATATATTGCAACCACAAACTGTAAATAAATATTTTCTCTTCTTACCTTCCAGCAAACACTACGGAACCTGCTGCTTCTCAGCTGCCCATTAATCCCCTTCAGCCGTATAGTTGCCAAGTAATTGTTGTTTACAAATAGTTCTTCCCATTCTTTACTGCAAAAGCAAAAGGAATGAACATTTAAACAAAAAAAAAAAGCCTTAGCTGATTTAAGGACTATATGACACTACACAATTTGGGATAAGCAGAGGAAAGCAACTTTTTAAAATGTATATATTTAGTTGTGTACCACTTCTAAACGCATGGCTGTTTTTTTGGACACATTTCTTCTTTGGATTTAATGAATATGTAGATCGCTATAATTATGCCAGCTACTGAAATTCATAATGTCTATGGAGGCTATTCCATTTCCTCTAAAATGTTGGTACTGCAGTTCAGTGAATAAACAAGAAAAATGAATATTAATATAAGCACATTCATGTTTCAGCTGTAGACAAAGAAGTACCTATTCCAAAAATATGCAGCAGAAAAGTACACTGTTGACTGTATTAGCTCTTCACATGACGTATTTGCTTAAATGAACCTTCTTTTCTTCTTAATGTCAAGCTGGGCAGTTAAGCATCATAGAAGATGACTTTCTTTAACATTTAGTGCTATTTACTATTGAAATCACTCCTACTTCTTTCCACATGATCAGTTTTAAAATTTTAACAGGTGCTAGCAAATTTAAAAAAAACATCAAAAAATTAAAAAGCCTCACTGTATAAACTGTTAAAGGCAAGCTTGAGTACCTTGCAGTACCTATGGCTGACTAGATAAACAACCTAAATATGCCTCCCAGGCATGCAGGCACCAGGGGCCTAACACCTGTGCCTCATTAATATACAAGTAAATCTGCTCTACTGGGAAACAATTGGAAATTAATTGTCCCAAACCATCTACTGAGTTTGAATAAAAGAATTAAACCTGTATTTCCTGCAACTTCTACTGAAACGAATCCCAAGAACAGTTGAAACCATCTGATAGTCTTAGTAGCCCACGACTTGCTCACAGACTTTCTGCAGCCACTCTAAAATACAAAGGGCAATTTCAAAGAAAGGAGCTGGGTTATATGCAAGGAAATTTGTTTCGGATTTATTTTCAATGCATGTCCTTAAGGTGAACATCTCCTCCTCCCCCTGTCACATGGGAGACTATTACTTCTCCCTGGGAGACCAAATGAAACCAAGAATAGGGAAACTACTATTATGACTCCAGGCTAAGATCTCACCACATTCACATCGCTAAGGAGGGTCACAGAGTGGGTTATACTAAATACCAGCAAATTCTGGTTTTGCAAATTGCCCTAAATATATACAAGATGAAGTTACATAGTTTTCAGCCTTTTAAGCTGAGCTAGGAGAATGAGTTTTTTAAAACAGAATTCTAAGATACAGCTGCTGAGAACTGTAGAGGAATGGACTTGGCAAGCCAGGAAATTATGGTCCTCTTTCTCTGTGACAGGAGGGAGCTCATGGTTCATGCTGAGACCAGAAGTCCTGTGTTTGTGAATGCACCACCTTTCAGCTAGGACCATATTCTTAATAAAAATAAGTGTTTACTTCTGGGTCTTGATTATTAATTACTTTGAAAAGTGAAGGTACTACAGCTAAGAGCAAAGATGACTAGAGCAGTGTTAGATTGCAGGGTTTACGGCTGCCTTTAGCTTCTCCCAATTGCCAGTAGCCCCAGGTGACCAAAAGAGCAGCAAGTCATTCCAATGGTGTGGATCAGCTTCCTCTCACAGCCCCCAGTCTCCAAGTCAGATAGACTATCTGGTCATTTTTGTCTCCTTGTCTCCCACACATTCTCACCTTCTGCAGGGAGCTGCCTACGATTGTTTACCACGATTCTGTCTCCTTTAAATACAACGTATGGTATATAGCAGACACAGCTTGAGAAAAATCTGGGCCTTTCTTTCACAGTCACTTATACTTCAGTAACTACAGTGTATTATGTCTATCTAAATAACCCTCCTGTTTCTATCATGTATAATATTCTTCATTTGCCAGTGTAAATTTTGTAGCATCATCGGCCATTATAACTCCTACCAAGCCGCCTCCCTAAGGTAGCTATGTTTCAAGAGTGACACGTTCCCCTGTGCACACAACAGGTCAGACTCTGAAGCTATTCACATTGTTCTGCAAGTGGATGACATTCCCACAATGTCTTTGAAAATGCCAGTGTGTCAGCTGAGTTAGCAAGAGGTTTCAACCAGTGCAACTGTGAAAAGAAAGAAGAGAGAGAAAAGAAATTCTTCAAGTTATTTTTCTCACCAGCTGCTGGAAGTGATTGCTACACAGTAAGAAAGTAATTTCAACACTTCTGAAATTGTATTAGTGCAGATATTATGCCTTAAAAAAGGAAAAAAAAGTAATGCAATTCCAAACACGTTTTGAACCAAATTACTTTTAAAACCGCCAAAAGAAATTTGGCAAGATCATATCTCCTCTGCATTCCCACTTGGCTGCTAGAATCACAAAAGAAGTTATAAGCAACTGAAAAAGAAATTACTTGGAAGCTGGAATCTGCCTCAGTTATAGTAGAGCTGAATGATATTTCAAATCCTTTTTGAACAGCATTCACTGATTCATTTCTCAACTATTTTGAATGAAGACTAATAAATTAAGCTTTACAATTCTAGAGACTTTTAATAGTGGTAACACTGTATAATATGAACAAGCAATCAATTCTAAAAAGATAACATATAAAATTATATAGCCCTACTATGTTAAATAATATCCAAGACCGTTGTTAACCCAGGATTGCAGAAAACCCACCAGTCAACGTGAAATGAGCAATGAAAAGTGGAACTCAAGTCTACCACATTCCATTTGCTTCACTGAAGTGAAGGACTTCAAAAGCTAACTGGAACCACCTAAACTATGAATACGCACATGCATTTAATTTTAATCAAACTAGAAAATAAAATGCATGATCCTGTGTCATACCACTTGTAGACTGTACAATTAAAGGCAAATGTCAATGTTAATGTTTTCTGATTATTTTGTAAATATTTTTCATTTTAGATTATTATTTGAGTATCCCGTCTAATGTACTATTGTGCATGTTGTAAAGTGTTCATAGTAATAATAAATAAGACCTTGTCATGATTTGACACTGGCCCAATGCCAGGCACCCACAAAAGCCACTCAGTCACCCTACCCTGCCACAGCTGGGTAGAGGAGAGAAAAAAATATTGAGTTGAGACAAGGACCATAAGAAAACACTTAAAGGGCAAAACAGTCTCAAAGTTGCAAAGTGAATTTACTACTAACAGAGTCAGAGGAGCATAATGAGAAGTAAAAGAAGGGGTTAAAACACCTCATTTCCCCTCAACCCCTCACTCCTTCCCACTGATAGTGCAGGGAGACAGGGCATGGGAGTTTGGGTCAGTTTGTCATCCAAGGTTTTCTTTGGCTGCGCAGGGAGGAGTCCTTCCCCTGTGAGACTGTGGGGTCCTTCCCATGGGAGACAGTCCTCCATGAACTTCACCAGAATGGGTCCAGTCTCACAAGCAGTAGCCAAACTGTTCCTGCTGCAAACTTAGTCCCCCTCATGGGCACACAGTCCTCCCAAAACTGC